>JABXWE010017562.1:0-33540 GCA_014611495.1 Limonius californicus
CCAACATGCACCCTAAACTTAACTAAGCGAAATGCAGTCGTCCCAACTGGAATTCGAACGCCCCAGCCGATCGACTACATTTCGCTCTGACCTCGAGTGACAACGCGTTCCCGCACTACTCCACCGAGGCCCCAGGTATTACAAACCTAATCATATGTAATAATGCACTATAAAACTAGACATAATAGAAAAACATTTACTGCAAGAAGTTGTTAAGACAAATGAAGTAAAAGAAATGTATATAAAGCAACCTAAAATATTTGTGTTCGTTTGGAGGCGAAAGTGCTTTGTCGGGGATGACATGGCACTAAATAATTAACCCGAACGTGGTACGAAAAAGAAATGCATATAGTAGGTTTTCAGTTATATGCAGGAAAATAAAACATGGAATGTTTTTACGGGTTATTCTAACATAATTTTCCTCAAAATAGTACAAAATATGACATTTATATCAATTTACACAGTTTAGGAGGTTGTACTTACTTTTTGAGGGACAACTTGAACCCGTTGGGTTCATGCCAATACAATCCTGAAAGGAATGTAAAAAATAGTTGAACATATTGCTATGTAATACAAGTCATGGTTTAAAACTAACGCCAACTAGCCCGAACACAAAACTGTCATCTCAGGAAATTAGAGAAATATCTCAATTCGTGGGCTAGACTCGTTTAAAAAGTTGAAACGTTCAAAAAATAAAATTAACACGTGCAAATTTTTAGTGCCCTCACTATTTATCTGCATCAACCTTTACACAAAAGTTAGGCACGCTAAAATGCCCCTGGACTGCTACTCCTCCAGTACACAGACCGCACTCATCTCCACCGGGCTGGTTCTGCATACGGTGGACTACCCGCTCTTCCCGACATGCAGTGTTCATGACAATAGTGCTCCGAATATTAGTTGAAAATTAGGACTCGTAAAAGACAATTTTATTGTAGATTTTTAGAATAGCACTTAAGTTAGGTAGAAAGTACCCTTGGGGTGCAATTAAGCCAAAGTGCGCTTTTGTCCACCCTCAGAAGTTCTCACACATCTGGTTGCCATAATGTTGACCAGATCTGAGACGGGGTTGACAAAGGCTCCAACATTGTCGTCGATATAGTTTTCACTTGTCAGTTGCCTTCAAGATTCTAACCAGTTCGATGCACCATTCGCTCGGCTGGCACAATTTTGCTATTAACTCATAATAATATACAAATATACAACAAAATACCTGTCGTATCTCTCCACCATTAGGAAGATACATGGTTTATTTTCCACATTAATAGTAGTTTGTAAATAAAGTTCGTTAACAATTAACAGTGCATTTTTTATTTCTACGACTACTATTATTCATGCTTATCCATTTCCATTAGCGATGATTAAAACTCTCATTTCATTTGATGATGCTCTATTCTCTTTTTAATTTTACAATTTTTAATTGATACGGGAAACACGTCTTGCCACGACGGCGATTCAAAGGTGAATAATTTAATTATTTAATCGAATTTAGAAGCTTACCTTTTTTTAATAGTTAAGCTTAAGGGCGCTGCAACTACTATGGTCATTAGCGCCAAACTAGTACAATCAAAGCTTACTTTTACTTGACAACCAATGAAATTTCAAGGTGTATGACAGATGAGAAAACTGTCAAGCTGTCAAATCCCATTTTTAAATATTACCATTCTACACAACACTACACCGCGACTTCAGCCTTGCGTCCAACATCTTGAGAGTTTTCCTCATCTTTTACATACCATTATCTACTAAACGCACAACCGATCATAATGAAATTTTAAAATGTCACTTATGCCCAATTAGCATTTAAGCCCCCCCATTATAATATCACAGCAGTATATTCTTTGTAATAATGAAAAGCACCTTCTAAGGGAGCTACTGCAAAAATATAGTTACTATAAGCACCAAGCCAATAAATGGAACATCAGTAGCTTATGATATTTTATAAAACAAATTTGTATTTGGCTGAACAATAGTTGCTTCTTCCAAGCATGCAAGTTGCCTTAAATTCGACCTTAGGATGTAAGATAGTTATGAGATACCTATATTCCGGTACCAATGTATTGTGAATCTAACAGTATTTGACAAAAATTGGAAAATACTCAGCATTACATTAACATGGTAAACTACAAACCATTATTTATAAAAAAGAAAGGAAAGTAAAAATAAATACAGAGAATTTACTGGAATTTTAATAATAAATATATGTACAATTGTGCTACCTTACAATTTTAACAGTTTATTTAATATCATTAAAACTGCAGTTACATAAATTATTTCACCATAATTCTATAGCAAACATCTCTAAACGATACAAGTTGATTAATATAAAACATGCTTTCCTATGATATTTGTGGAATTTACTAGCTTTTTTGTGTTCATTATGCAATCAACCATACGTAAGTGACAATATGTTGCAAAGTTTAAGGCGGCGTAAATTGTAAGATTCATCACACAAAAAAATTTTCTAACGTCTAGGTAATTCTGCCGATGTATTCAAATACACCTACTTTAGTAAAGTTTAGGTATTGAACGTTTTAAATAAGATATATTGAAACATTATCAAAAGGAATGGCTATAAGTTTGCGATTAACAGTTGTGTCCCAATTCATCAAGAAGATGTATATGTAAACCGCTTTTTAAAATGACGCACTAAGCAGGAAAAATTAAGTAAGAAGCTAATAAATAAACAATTAACAAACGGTTTGACGGATGTTCTTTATAGCTGTATATTAAGCTTTCCAAAACCAACCTTCTGACTCCTCTACTTACTATTTTCTTGTTTCTCTAGCAGCTATAAACCTGCGTTAGCACAACATACTCAATTTATGAAGCAACGTTGTAAGTTTTACATGGTATAATTAATACTATATTTTCACACAATCCTCAATACTAGCTAATACTGTGTGCTACAGAATGAAAATATTTTAGTTAATAATTTAATAATGAAATTCGTTAAATACAAAGTGTATGTACATTTTATTTGATTGTTTTGATGCATGTTGTGTATATGTAAAGTTGCACTTAAATGGAAGAATCTACAGATTGCAAATTTATGAAATAGTGGGCTCAACTGTGAAGCTCAATACATTTGACACACCATTTAAAGGGGGTAAATTAATTGAATCACTGGGAAACTTCAGAGGACACCTAGATATTATATGTTATGCAAGATGATGCAGTTATGCTAGCCAGTAATGTTAAACCATTTTCAGACGACGGGAAAGCTATATAATATGGAAGTGTCTGCCCAAAAGACTAAAACGATGGCAGTAAACAAAGAATCGAGGAGATGCAAGCTTGAGATAGTTAGAACGCTATTGAACAGATGATGAAGATTAATTACCTTGAAGCTGAAACAACAAGCGATAGAAATCTTAAATCTGAAGTACACAACCAATCGCTGAAAGTCATGAAAATAGCAGGACAACTTAATGAAACCGTTTGGTTTAATAAGTACCCGAATTAAGAAAGCAAAGTACGCATTTATAAAGTAATGATGAGGCCGGTACTTACGCCACAGCGAGCGCAAGAACAAAACGAACGAAACAGACAGCTAGAAGCACAAAAATGAAAATTTTAAGAAGGACTGCTCACGTAATGCTGATAGATCATCTGAGAAGTGAAGATAGATTCAACGTGCAAAATGTAATAAAGTGGATCAAGACAGGATAAAGTGAGTGGAATGAAAATGTGGAGAGAATAACGGACGATAGACTAGCGATAACATACAAAAGGAAACATATCATAAACAGAAGCCTCCCAGGACGACCACCCAAGAGATAGGCGAACAGCGAGTTCTCTTCGTCCACAGAAGAATAAAGGCCTACCAAACCGGACTTTCCCAGGTGAAAAGTAAAAACAAAAAAAAAAGAAAGACGAAAATCAAAAAGAAGAAGAAGAACATTTTTCACAACATAAATGAATAGAAAGGGTAGAAGGTATCATGGAATACATTGCCGATAACCTCGCGTACAAGGACACAGGCCCTCGCATTATCCTAGGAGGCGACTTCAGCTGTAGAATCGATAAGAACGCACCGACCTTAGGACCAAATCGCGGTGAACAGTTTTGGATTGATTGATATGTATTGATTTTGATTCATTTCTGTTTGTATTTTGATGAAATAAAGTTTATTAATAAATGGATTGTTCTAATTGCGTTTATTTATTTGTTTAACTCTTAAGTAATTTAACGATTAGATAATTACACGCAAATTAAAATTTAGTAATAGTTTATCATGGTACCAATACCGTAGGAAAAGTGAAGACCAGCAAAAGATATAAACCGATAGAAAATGAAAACATCAGAAAGTCTATTTAAAAGTTTTCATGGGTTTAGGTTTCTGTTCTCCTTTCAATATGTAGCTTGGTTTGCAGCATTCTAACTGTTCCTGTAATTAATTTCAGCTGGTTGTATGTATCAGAGCCAGCGTATTCCATCGCCTATTTCATGTATTCAAGTCGTGGTCGTTCTCTTCCTGGTCTTCCCTCCCTTTGTCCTTCTATCACATTTATTACGCACTGGTGGTGTCTGTATATAATGACCTCACGATCTATGTCTACTTTCTTGTATTATCTTTCATATTTGTCTATCCTCCTCAATTCTTTTCAGGACTTCCATGTTCGTGGTTCGGTCAGTCTATCGTACTTTCGAAACCCTTCTCCAACACCCATTTCAAATGGTTCGATAGCTTTTTTGTCGGTTGACTTATTGTCCATGTCTCAAAACCATACGAAGCTATACATCAAACATTGGACATATATTCCTTGAGCATTTGAGTTCTTTCTTTCTATTAAATGCAGCTTTCGTTTCTGTGATTACTTGTTTAATATCGGTCGAGCTTCTTTTCATCTTCTGGTTTTTTTACTTCCCAGATGTTTAAATACCTGTTTCATAGAGTCGTCATTTATTTTGATGTTAACTTCTTCTGGCTATTTGGTACACATTAGTATTTCCGTTTTCTTCTTATTTATGTTTTGTGTTAGTATGCCATCCATACATTCTAGTGATGTTTTTAAGTTAGTTTAATCATGCGAAATATCTGCGATGTCGTCCGTGAATTTGTATTGTTTGTACATTTACTAATACCCCGGTGCAAAACTCTTGGCATTCTTCCACAGCTCTTTCTACATATACATTGAATAGACGGTGATAAGTTGCATCCCTGCCTCAGCACTTTTTAGATTTTTGCTCCTTTCACTATTGATTTTTTCGGTTTCCTGTTGTTAGTATAGGTTGTATTCTATTCTATTGCTGTAATTGAGTTGTATTTCTGGTAAGATTTTCAGTAGAAGTTTCCAGTTTACATTGCTGAATGTTTTTTGTAAATCTACAAGAGCAATATACAGTTGACATACAGCTGTTTGTTAATCGTTGCAGTTTCTTTGGTTAGTATACGTACGCATAGAGTAGCTTCTCTCATTCTTCTGTCCCTTCTAAAACCAAATTGATCCTTTGATAAATTATTTGTGGCTCAATTTTTGTTTGTGTCCGCTTCTAAAGATTTGTAAGTATTTTGAAAGTATATGTCAAAATGCCCATAGTTCTATAGGTTTCACACTTTTTTGATTTACACTTTTTTGGTATCATTACCATTCTACTTCTTTGAAAATCAACAGGTATTTCTCGCGTTTCGTACATTTCTTTAATTAACAAATATAAAATGTCCTTGGGTGCTTCTGTTCTGATTTAGGTTTATCCAAGGCAAAACTCATAAAACTACCATTGGTTTAAAATTTGATTGTACGTTTCTGCACTTGTGCGATTGTGTGTTTGTTTTGTGGATTCTTTAACTAAAGTTTTCCTCATCCTTAGTGGACTTTCCTGTGTTTCATAGTATTGGGAAATTAGCCAGCCAGTCATGCTACCGTATTGTGTTCGGTTTTGGTGCAAAAACATTAATTGAGTGCATGAGAACAATTTTCAAAAAACTTCTTGTAGGTATTATTTTCTTTTACTCCTTAGCCCATGAGGCATGGAACTGCAACGCTACCAACACGTACGTTACGACTGTTCCAGAAATCTAACAAAAAAGAAAAACTACATTACTAAATGATTTAAGTAAAGTATAGGATTGAGTTTGAAGTTTAAGTGTAGGCAAAAATAGGAAATGCATCCCAACAATACCAAGACCACCACCGGCACTACTACTAAGAGGGTATTGAAATAAAAACTGCTAATTTAGCAGGCTATTATAACTAATACTTACAGAAGCTAGCAATCGAGTTCCAACGGTGAAAATATCAGAAGCCCTAAGCACGGGCTTCTGGATATTGAGTGTAGTTATGAGCATCTCCACCTGCAACGTAATATAGATTTTAGGAAGTAGAGGTAGTTAGTTTTAATAACGGGAAAATGATGTAAATACTCACTTGTGCGGCTTCTGCAGTGCTGAGTTTACTTATTGGATATTTAAACAAGAAGGAGAGGATGTCCTCGCTCTGGAAATAATAGGACATTTTAGTGTGTACACAATCGTACATGCTATGACGAGAGGGTGGATGTATAACTGCGATAAATCTGTATAAAAGTAGAGTACGAGGTGCAGCCAACATGTAAGAATTCGTAATTGTATTTTGTACTTGGATTTATTGAAGTTAGTTCCAACTGTTATAAAGAGTTACAAAATAGTTTTCTTGTGAAATGGTATAATTGTGCATTTAATTTAGTATCACACCTTTCCTCCATATAAAAGTACCAAACATACTAAAATAGTAAGACTGTCGTCGAAATAGGACAAATAGTCAAACAACTGACCGAACAAATAACCGAAATTACCAAATCAATGCTATCTTACACATTGATGTATAATTAGAGGTTGACATAGACATAAAAATACTAGTATAGATATTATAACCATACAAACCCTTTCAGAATGTTTTGATAACATTTTATTTAATCCTCAAGAATAGTGTAGACCATTGTTAAGATTAGTCTACAACTGGACTAAACCAAAGTGAATCACTGATCATATCGTTTCTTAAAAATTACAATTTCTACTTCTGATAGCATCAGCATAAATAATATTAATAATGGCTTGTATTTCCACAAAGAACTCGACGGTATTCACTAACAGTGTTTCCTTCGTACTGGTAAACACTGGCTCCTTTCTGGCTACGTGCTTCTCCTCCGTGCTAAGGTAGAAACACGCGGCGGTTACGCTTTAATGTCGAATCCGAACGACGGATGTTCCAGAAAATGTTTTTGGCATGCGGACTATGCGGTTGGCAGCCGCATTGGAGAATTGTGTGTGGTAGATTGCAGCTCAAGATCCTTATACGCGACTATATGGCCCTATTAATAAAAGTAAGAATCCAGGGCATAAAATTTCACAGCTTTAGTTTATAACCACTGGCATAAGTAATAGGTTCAATCACTGAACCCTGGCAATAAACCACTCCAGCGCGATGAAGGTTTCAGTCTTATACACGTAAAACCGAGATAAAGATAATGTAATCCAGTGGAACTCCGAAGCTGAAGCGAATAAATATTTGAATGTATAGTTAGGTACCTCGCTCACGTTAAGTACCAAAAAATAATAAAAATTATATGAGAACCATGTGAGACTTATCTAACTGTCTCCAATAGTTAACCGTATGTTTTCCATAAAACTGCGATAAACTATCCTTCTTGGAAAATTGATGATCTCTACCCATTGGTTAAATATGAGTGTGTACTATCAGGAAATACATCTAAAATAAATCTAAACCTAATTTAATTTCTGTAAAATGAGAAGCTCGTGACTGCTGTCAATGAGTCGTGGTACATCATGAATCAACAATTGTTAAGCTAGCTATTTCAACAATAAGGGACCTCGGTGGAGCAGTGCGTATACGAGGAGTGGAATCCCGACTGGTGCCACCGCATTTCGCTTAGTTAAGTTTAGGGTGCATGTTGCATGAATGGTTAGTGTGTAAGGGCTGCCCGCACCCCCCTGAAGTAATGCGAAAGTGGTTGCTGGGGTACATCAAGAAATTAACTATTAAATTTCATGAAGCGCTTTACTATTCCACTTACTGTTATTATTAACACATTATTTGTTTTATTTCAACCTTACCATGATTAACAATTATGTTTTTGAACTGGTGCAAGGAATTCGGTCCTGGGCAGCAGAGAAGTGACAGCTGAGTGAATAAAGTGCAGTAGAATTATACAAACTTAAGTGGGTATGAGTGAAATATTGCATAAAAGTGGGTAGGAAGTAACAATTAAGAGACGTAGAAAACAAAATTTAAGCAGCAAATAAGGTAGGAACAGAGCCCAAGGAAATTTACAGGGAAATAAATACAGCAAATTGCGGAACTGATAAGAACGCGGTCTTCCGACGGGTCGACCGGGGCCTGCGCTCTTTGCGCGGTGCAGTAGTGGATAGTAGTACGTAGGCAAGACCGCATCAAGGAAATTATTATAGGAAGGAAACTGCTTTAGGTCCATAGAAGGATACCATAGGACTCGTGACAGCTTTTCGTTCTGTTTTACATATCGTTTGTTATTTTCACACAACATTTAGATCATGTTTATCACTCGGCTATCAATCTCTAATTACTCTACTGTTTCCCAAAGATTTTTACGGGGTATTGTGTCGTAGGTTTTTTCTAAATCGATATATGTGTACTTCCATTTAGGATAAACCAATACCCTAGCAAATGACCACTAGATCTGCGTACTGATAAAAAAGCAAGTATTTTTCGCAAAACGTAGATTGATTTTAATCATTTTTTTATTACTGTCGCAGGTTCTGATAAATTTTTCGATACCTTATTTATTGTATTATTATATTTTACACGTTATCTCGCATATAAAAAATGAGAAAGGTCGCGTAATATTATAGGGATGATATCAATAAGAAACGCATATTTTAGCAAATTTTAGGACAATTTAACAGGCGCTTTAATTTTGAACTAACGGCGTACTATATTCTAATCAACAGTTAACACTAGACAGAGTACAAAGAAAAGTTTTTAAATATGTAATAGAAGCATGACGATAAAGGGGAAGGCTGAAAATAAAATGGAAGGACAACATCGACAGCCACACCAGAGAGCTACTACGAGGCTGAACTGAACTGAACTTAAATCCATCTTTGATCAACTTAGCCTTGAAAACAAATGCAATAATTCAAATAATGTTTGTTAATGTTAGTAGTGTTTGTAAGCAACACATTAACAAGTTTCTGGCGTTTGAATTTGATTGAAAATCCGACAAAGTGTGATTACCGTGAGGTTCGCAGTATATGGAAATGTATTGCGTACCCAACTGCGAAAGAATGGTGCCGAAAACTTAAGAATGAAAAAGAGGGACAATGGATGTGCCGCGACCAGGTGCACGGTGTACTGCATTAACAGGAAACAATATGGCATGTGTGGAAGGCCTTAATAGAGAAAATCGTCGAATTTCAATTAGATAAATTTCAGAAATTGCTGGTGCGAGTTTAGGATATGTCCATTGTATTGTTCGTAACCTCGATTACAACAAAGTTTGTTCGCAATGGATTCTTCGTCTCTTGTCTAATGAACAGAAATGCTTGCGAATGGGCTTATCTCTGCAACACCTCACAGACTATAGGCAAAATGGTGATGACTTTCTTCCGTCAATAGGGACGAGACTTGGTGCCGTTACTACGAGCCATCCGCAGAAATTTAATGCACAGCCTTCTGCAGGCAAGGTGATGTTAACACATTTTTACGACCATGAAGACTTTGTTGATAAAGTTTAAGGAACTTGGAGTATATGTCAATGAAAATCTGTACAATGAAACTTTTAACAAGCTTCATAAAGCAATAAGACGAAAACATTCAGGAAAACTTACGCGTGGGGTCATTTTGCTGCACGATAATACTAGACCTCATGTTGCTAATGTGGTAAAAGAAAATCTTCAACGAAAGCAATGGAGGGTTTTAGGTATCCATCCACCCTATAGCCCGGATCTATCGCCTTGCGATTTCCATACTTTTGCACCGCTGAAAAAGACGTTAAAAGGTCGGCGCTTTAGGTCTGACGCAGAAGTACAGATATCTGTGGAAGACTTCTTCAATCAGTAGCCACAAGAATTCTATGAGCTGGGTATATGTCGGTTAGTAAAACAACGGGATAGGTGCCTTAACTGTGACGGTAATTATTTGTAATTAAATTGTTGAATAAATTTTTTATAAAGAAAAGATGGGTTTCAATTGAACACACTTCGCAGAAGTGCCTTATTGGAGAGAGGCAGCAAGAGATAAAGAAGATTGAAGGCTGCAGCTGCGAGAGGTAAAGGTCCATTGAAGACTATAGTACCGCGGGAAGAAGAAGATGTTAACACTAACCCGAAGAAAATATGTGGCGACACTGCAGTTGTGGTAAATATATATAAATGTATGGATAATTGATTTGTTCTTATACTAGAGGTTCCCAATATGTTAAATATTTCAAACGTTCCTATGAATTATTAGTTGCAATGCAATTGGTGCGATCGTAACGACTGCTTTTTGACGTATATGAAGGCACTCAATAAAGGTTAGTATTGTATAATTATTTTACAATCTTTAGCTATTAGTTAATCCATTTATAAATTCTTCTATCGTTTGCTTTCCTTCAATGGTTCAGCGCTTTATCCTTCAGACCTTCTGTTCATGATCTCACAAAATTACTTTTTGGTGATACCGGCTTAGTTGATTCATTTACTGTACTAGAGACAATTTTCCTGTAACTTCTAAGCCCATCGTAATTATGCAAATTTCCGTCATTCAATTCAGCGCTTTTTACATTTTACAACGCTTTGCTATACCTATATGTACCTATTTTGTGTGTAGAAACATCATATAAATAGAGACAAGGAATCTTTAAGCTTTAACTATTTTATTTACGTATCTTACTTCACGAAACATACTTGTAGGGTTACTAGTAGTTGTGCTGTTCTACTGACAAATGGAATCAGGCACGCAACTGTATTGGATACAATATTATTAATGATTATAGTCATTTTTCATGCATGATTATTAATAGCTGTCGACGTAAAACAACCATCATTAATGTATAAGTGATCACTAAGCAAAGTTAGTGTTATAAATATTGATATTCTATACACCGTGACAGCAATAAACACCCAAGTCAAAGACACCATTCTGTAATTATAAAGATGTAAACATTATAATTTTTTTAACTGTCATATTTTAATAAATGACAGTTTACATTTCAATATTCTATTACGTTATTTATTTAATTACCTATTTAATAAAAATTTAAAAATAACAATTTATTGTGCCAGCGTTTTTCTATCTTCTTCTTAGAGTGCTTTATCTCTTACGAGACGTAGTGACCTTCTCTCCTATACCCGTGTTGCGCGTCTAGAGTGCTACAGACGGAGTGGACCTACAGCTTGATGTGGGCTCAGAACCACGGGAAGTGCAAAACGCTTCTACTCCAGAGAAGATTTACTAGGCAGAATATCTCGCTACTTTGCCATTGTCTTGCAAGGGAGAACGACCGTTAAAAACCCGATGTTCCGGTACTAGGAGTTGAACCCAGCACCTTCAGCGTAGAAGTTTAACGCGCTAACCTCTAGCCCACGGCCACCTGTCTTTGTCTATACTTTCAGTTAACTATATTCATAGTTACATTGCCGTCTCAAGTGTTCTGTGTTCCCTGTGGTCGAAGTAGTGAGGTTATGCAGTTATGGGCTATGTAAGTAAACGTTTTTTTTTTCTTTAAAATAATCGTGGAGCCGCCAAAGGCAGCTTCATGATTCCTATCCCACCCAGCTTACCCCAGCTGATCACATTTCGTACTATTCACAGGTCTAACATGCCGCACCCCTGAAAAACTCTCTACCCAGACACTACAAACACCCTAGGAAAATGCAGTGGTCAGGATTCGAATCTAAGCGACTTTAGTAGAATAACTCCGAAGCCAAGCACTGTGACCACTACTCTACCGCGGTTAATTTAGAAGGTCTTTATGATCGATTCCTATATTGTATCGCAGAGACAGACCCTTTGAATTATAAATTTATTAGCAGTAAAAGCCTGCTATTGACACATCATTTCCATTTCATGGGTTGCTAAAGTTAAAGATGTCGCTTGGCGATTACTTGTAAGTATTCTACTATAAATAATGAGCAGAGAGAACATGAGAGCTTGTCTTTGTACACACGCAGTATACAGGCTCGAAGCAATTTCATAGTATTTTCCTTTATTCCGTGGAGGACTCTTTGAATTCCCATTAGTGGTCTTTTGGACGTTATATCGTTGCTTATGTTTGAGACATTGACTGACTTGCAATGCAGGGGATAATGTTGTCGGTTCCACTAGTAACCGCTATGACTAAACACGCACAACTATTAAAATTAGGCAGTTATCGTCTATGACGCAGTAATTTCCAACAAACCGTCAACAAGACCTTGCAACTGACACGTTTTCGACACTAGAATGGAAGTCATAATTCAAATATATGCTTACAACAAGACCACTGATGTACTGATGTACGTAGATCGAAGTGCAAAATCTCAGATCAGCCCTACTTGAGACTATAACGCCAATTTTCAAACGAAAGAAGGAGATATACTAAATCAGCCAGAGAATGCTAGAAAGTACTGCCTTACCCAGCACAGTATTGGATTTTGATCCAGTGATTCGTGAATACATTGGCAATGGAGTGACCTTAATCACATTCAGGGCCAAGGACAGGTCAGGTAAGATATATCCAGAAGTGGATACAGCAACAATTAGAGCAAGAAGTTTTCTTAAAGGATGAACTATCGATAGGCAAACCAATTTCATGTTATCTGCTGGTAAGAACACTGCAAAGACCTTGGTGGGTTTGGTAACATGCCGTGGAAATTACAAGCTGTTCATTTTGACAGAAATATTAAAAGTGTCCTACAATACGAAGAATTTTTCATACATACTCTTACTGTACAAACGAGCTTTTCGTCGGACCGCAGCAGGAAAGATAGAAGTGCCATTGGCTTAAGTCAGAGCAGTAAGGGTAGTTCACGAGAAACGCTTAAGGGAGGGAAAACCAACGAAGGGCAAGTGTGGTTTTCGTGTGAAGGCCGAGAAACCAGCAGCTTATGGGAGTCGGACTCATCTTTATTGTGTCTCCTCCTGTATATACTGCTTACAAAGTTCGTGCACCATAAAATACATAGAAATATAAGGTATGGTGCATTTTAAGACAAATATAACTCTATTGCTGGAAATTGGTAACATACATAGTACAAAAAATACAATCAAAACGGTAATAACTGTAGTTGAACAAAAGAGAAGTTGGGACGTCCAAATCAAAGAGCTCGCCGCCACTGGCTTACGGCATTTACTTTAACCAAACAGAACTGCGCAGCCAACGACGTTCTATTTTACAAATTATATATCCTTTTAACCTTAACAAGTAATGAAACGATGAGCAATGGAAGGTTGCCTCATTTTTAGTATGACCAGGAAATTAAGCTGTTCTATTTCTTATTTACAAATAAAACCCTAGTAAGCAGGGGAAAACAATCACATTGGTAAGTTTACCTTAGTCCTTTTCAGGTAGGGAGTAGATAGAGAGGCACAATTTGGGGTGTTCCTAGGTTCTTGCTTGGAAAAATGCAACTACGCCCATGGGTGTTAGATTACGAAACGGTCGATGCACACACACACACACACCAACGGGACTTCAACTGAGATTGCATCACCTTTCACAATCACCAAGGAATTTCGTTGGAAAACGGAGGCCTTAGATGTTTTTGCCAATCGGAAACAAAATATTAGCCGCACAAACTTCCGAAGCATTTGTTGTAACAGCGGTACATCCAGAGAGTCAGAATAGGGGTTTGATATTAATCTGCAAAAGCAATAAGCAAATTCGCAATAAATTGCCTTCCAAGGGTTAAATCGAGCGTATTTCTTAAATCCATCACTTATCGATGGATCTGTGTGATGGACACCCATCGAAACCCAAGCCGCCCCGCAGTACTTGCCGTGGGCGCTGAAGTCTTAGCAGGCAACCGGGTCGAAAGGAGATATCAAGTCGATTCCCGAAAAAAGGCTACGCCAATATGCAGCAGCTGAAAGTATTTCATCATATTATGAAATATGTTGCAAGAATTCTAGAACAAATTAACACTTAGGGATTCCTCAAGGGCAGGAAATTTCCAGCAAATGTTCACGGTCAAGCGCGTAGACTAAATATTCATCGGCATTTGTCTAGGATAATAAAAAAATGATCCACTAAACTGAAATAGGGAATTAATAAGATAGTAATCCGCTACGGAGCGGCTAATAAAATAAAGCTTTAATCGGTAAGAAGCGGCAAAATCAAACAAACGTAACAATATACCATGTATTTGTACTTCTTCACATATTTTTAAACTTGACGATGTTCGCGTACAATACCAAGAGATAGTTAAATTTGATGCAATAAGATATAAGTTTCCATTGAAAACTCAGGCGATTAAAAGGAAACTGTATTAACTAACAAGCTTTCCAATGACATTTAAGCCAGTATACAACCGCTCTTGAGAAAGTTGTCATTTAAAGGGGTGTTTTAACGCTGTTTTTAAAAACAATCTAAGCTATTGGCGTTTTACAGTTAAATAAAAGACCGAAAATCTTTCTCATGTACATTTGACTGGGAAAATTCCTATAAAATATCTCGATTTTCGATAAAGCTCTGCTAAAGAGCAACATTAACAGTTAAATTCCTATATTCAAAATTATGTTTTGCAATATGTATCTCTAAGAATGGCCGAATTTATCAGAAATATACTACCAATATTTAAAATAAATAAATATTACAACTGATACATTACAGCATTAAAACGTCTTAGTAAATCTTACCAGTACATTAATTTGCTGAACATTGGCGATGTATGCAGTAATCCCAAACACACTACCATAAGATCGGATAGCTAGAAGTGTATCTGAATAATGATCGGAAGTGTAAATGAGTACTAAAAAGTAAAATGAAAATATCAGGAGAGCCATCAGTATTATCCACCAAATTGTAAAGGCAGGATTCATGAATATAACCATTTGCCCATAATTGTACGTTAAACCAAGGTACAGTCTGTTCAACCTCTGCAGATTTACTTCAAGGGGTAAAGCCACTGGCAATACAATAACTCTTCCAGAAATACGATAATCGTTGTTGCACGTTCCGTTTATTTTTTGCATCAAAATAGTTTTAATTTGCTTAAAACACTTTTTAAAAATTGCGCTGTAGAGACAGTTTTCCAGCAAGCATTGGAAAATAGCTACTGCTTGGACGTAAGTACAAAAACATGTTGCGATGTTTCTTAATATGAATAGGTAAGGGTCGTAATTCCACTGGGTTAAAGCACCCAACATGAAATTTATGTCAATTAGAAGAATAGAAACCATCATTATGTATATTGTTCGTAGAAATCCTTTCGTTGTTTTCGCACTCAGTATCGAACTCATTCCATAGTACTGTCTGTTTTCAATTATAGTACTTAACCCATTAAGTTCCACAAGCCTCTGCTTGTGTTTCACTGTACCAAAAATCCAAGAGGTTGTTGCGCCAATCGCAAACAATATTTCTACTATAAGTCCCAACGTATCCGTTCTAGTATCTTTTAAAGATAACACAACGTTAAAATTGTACGCAATAGATATTACAACTGGAAAGGATAGTATCAAAGATAACATCCGCAAGGTTTGAGCTGTTTCAAACTGTGCCACTGGCTTTGATGTAGTTGAATGTGGACAACTAATTATTGCCGTAGATAACCCGCATATTGATCCCATGCGTATTATTGGTCGCAGCAAACATGCTACACAATCGCTGACTTCTCTTTTAGGATTAACATCAGGTTCAAATTTATGCATTTTTGAAACATACAGCTTCGCTCTGTAAAATTAACTGTGTCCTTTAAGGTATTATTTGGCTTTATATTGACAAAGTTGTTTAAATATAACCTTGCAACGAATGATCTCACAAACTCTATTGACACACACTAATGACATTTGTAGTTCTATGTCGACATTGGCCACTAACAGAATTTTCAATTATTTTACTGATGTGTAATAAATGTTGACCTACGCCTAGTTTATCAACAGGAAAAGTGGGTAAAAAACATAAAATACTGTCATTTGTCATTAAAATTGACTTGAATTTCGGTTCACGGTAGGTAAATCTTAGAAGAGTATTTTTAATATTTTAAACTGAACTTAAATACAGCATAATCCGACCTGATAGGCCTAGATTACATTAAAAGAGTATGGTTTTAACATCCCTGTAGCTGAAACAAACACTCAAAGCAGACGGACATTACTTATCCCGCAAATATTTCTATAAATGATTACCTCAAGTGGAGATGGGTAGGACACGTGGCAAGGCAACAGCAAACAAGATGGACAAATAAAATTGTACAGTGGCGACCTAGAATAACCAAACGAAGTGTAGGAAGACCCCAAAAAAGGTGGTTAGAGGACATCAAGAAGGTAGCAGGAAGGGAATGGTTTCAAATTGCGCAAGATAGAAAGATGTGGAAAGACATGGGAGAGGCCTACATCCAGGAGTGGATAAGTGGAGGCTGAGAGAGAGAGAGAGAGAGAGAGAGATTACCAGTAAGAAGTAATTTGGCACTTGTCAGCATGTTTACTTCTTTAGCAGGAAGGTATGTTATTTAACTTTGAATATAGGGGATGTTGTTGATCTGGCAATAACTTTATAAATTATATATATTAGAAAAGACAAATTCGCCCAATTGCTAAGATAAATGCTCAGTTCAGGAAAATATCTACCTAATTTGTTTGTTGATTGTTTTTCGGCAGTTTCAGTCATAACAAGTAATATTTCGTACTGGTTTGTAATGATACAAGTCTAAGCTCAATTACTTACAACAAACGATGTCCGTGATACCTCGTTATCACTGGTATTCCCATATTGTCTGTTTTTTGTGTTGTTGATGTTGTCTTGGGGGTAGAGCCGGTAAGTTATTGTGGTCCAACCAACGTTTGGGAGATCTTGCACGCTTCCCGTCTACCTTTCCTTAGACCATAAGTTTTCCAAGGTTTATTTCAATTCCTTGGGTAAAATGATCAAAAAATTCCAATATTTTTTTCTGTACAACGATCAAAATTTGGTTGATATCTTAATTTCCGCAAGGATACATACGCTCGTGCGATGTGCCGTCTAGGGGGTTCTTAACATCCTTCTCCACCACTAGAGTTTAACAAGCTTCTGTTTATCAACCAGTTTTAATGTCTAGGATTCTGCAGCGTATAGGACAATTAAAAATACTAATGCTTGTACTAATTATCTTTTAGTAGCAATCGTGATGTTTCATCTCTCCATATTTTGCTGCTTTAGCTATTGTAACCCGTTTAATTTTTTCAAGACCCTTCCTATTGTCTTCTCCGTGTATATTAGATAGTAGCGCAGCAAAATACAACCCATCTTCGAGCTTTTTGGATAATTGGAGTTGGATAGCCTATCCTATACTTTGATCTTCGTTGTTCTGGTAATTTATAATTGTTTTATAAAAAGGCTAGTTTTTTCTGGTACTCTCATTTCTAATAAGATATGCCATAGGTCTGCCTATGTCACGTAATCAAAGGCATTTTCATAGTTTAGAAGCATATGTGAGTATTCTCAATGTATTCTCTTGGGTTCCTAGTAAGTTTGAGGAATATTTCAAATCTGATCTCTAATACCCTTCATCTTTGCAATTTGACTTTTTGACAAAGTTTTTTAGCATGTAGTGCAGTGTTCAACATTATTTTAATTGCGTGAGATATTAAGGCTATTGTATGACAGTTCTCGAATTTACGTAATGTGCGAACAATCCCTAGTTCTAGAACGGGCGGTTAAATACTAAAGCGTGATGTTACATAGTAAATTCTGTTCGAGATGGTACGTCGATAGACTAGTGCAAAGGTTTACACCGACCTTTTGGCAATTGCACCGGGACGTAGGCAGGAGCTAGAACATAAGTCCCAGAATTCTTTACTGGATGTGCAAGGCGGTGGTCAGACCTAGAGTGTAATGCGGCTGGATGGTTTGGCGGCCATATGCGCAAGACACCGCCACTTAGCAGAGGCTGGTAAAAATTCAAACACTGGCATGCATCGGAATCACCTGGGCTGCACTGGAGGCCACACTAGGACTGCCACCTCTTGCCACCTGAATAAAGAAGGAAGCCATGGCGGCCCATTTTATAATGCGGGACATCAGAAGCTGGCAAAGCAACGGAATATACGCAGGTCATGTAGATATTGCCAAGATGGTAGAAAAGGCACTCCCTATTCCCACTTGCAGGGCAAAAGAAGCGAAAGACTGACTAAGGTTGGAAAGAAAATACGCTCTCGCAATCCCAAGCAAGGAATAGTGGAAGTGGAAGGAGGCAAACTATCCATACGACTCTCTGACACAAAAGGTTTGTTTATAGTGGACAAAGAGTTCGCAGCAGCCGGCATTTACCTAGAAAACAAGGAAACTTTGCGCGTAAACCACAGTTCTCCAGGCGGAAGTTTATGCTATCCTGACGGTGGCAGAAGAGGAAGAAATCAGACTGGGAGCGTAACGGGTGGTTTACATCGGTTCTGACAGCCGAGCAGCCCTAGAAGCGTCTGCTCACTGAGGGCAAGGTCCGCCCTCGTCCAGGAATCTGGAGACGTTTTAGAAGAGCTTGCAGGACTAAAGGAAGTAAACCTGGTTTGGATACCGGGGCACTGCCGGATCCCTGCCAACGAAAAGCCAGACGAACTTCCAAGCTGGGCGCCGAGGATACCAGTTTTAGAGTGGAAACCTTTCCAGGGATATCAAGGCAGCAGTTCACGTCATTTCTAACTGAATGACCATACGCGAAACTGATGGATCAGTGGCTACACATAAGCAAACGCTTTATAGCCGGGCGCAAAACATCTAAGTCGGTCTGACAACTGGGGAGAAGCCGATGGACTCCAAAACTATTGATAGGAGTCCTTACAGAGCACTGTAAACTTAGAAGGCACCTAAATATGTTGAGTGTTGAGGAGTATCCGACATACCAGGTATGCGGAAGGCATGAAGAAACTGCCTTCCACTTTCTAGGAGAATGCGGAGTATTCATGTAAGTGCGGCATCAAGTCGTCAGTGCGGGGACACTTCACAGCCCAGTGTTGAATTCCCTTGCTTGGACAAACATTATGGTATTCATCAGGAGATCAGCAAGGTTCAGTAAGGGAGAAGACGAGGATAGGAAAGAGTATGGACAGGGGAATTCTCGATCTGTACAAATATACGTGATTTGAAGTTGAAAATCTTCTGTTATCGGCATTATTGTAAGTAAAGACTGCATAGTTTACGACTTGCTTGAGATTACCGGTCCATCTGCCAAAGTTCGGAAATTGAGTGTTTTTATTTATACAGTTCGCAAAATGATCATCTATTAAACCAATTGGGCGAATTCGGCATCTTAATCTAACATATAAAAGTTGTTGCATTGTAATTAATAATAACATAACAATAAAATGCTTTACCGTTATATCAGCTTGCTGAAGAAAAGATAACCACATGTATATTCCCAAAGCTATAGCAAAACACCGTAGCATGAATATTGCATTAATTCCTTCATTGTAGCTATAAAGTAGCATGATGTATACGTTGATTATTAATAAAAGCAGTAGAATTATCCACCACATCACAATAGCGGAATTCATCGAAATATTTAGTTGTCTTAAATTTCCAATTAAACACATGTACAACCTACGCAATCTATGGAATTGAGTTTCAAATAGTAAATTATAAGGCCCAGGTTTGTACAAATTGTTTGTCTCATTCTCAAACATAATGCGCCGTCTCAAAACCGCTTTCATTCGGGAAAAGCATTTGCTGAACAAAATTTGATATACATTGCAAATAATAAAATATTCCACTGCAGAAAACATTTGAATGAAGTTTGATAGAGTGACTACTATAGTTCGTATGGTATTCCATAATTGCCCATAATTCCTGTCATCCGAATTACAGAAAATTATAAGATTTATAACTTGCACCACCATGAGAAATATGTAAAAATATGTTTTGTTTAAAATAATTTTGGTTTTTCTAACGGATACGAATGAACCAATTCCATAATACTGTCTACTTGCAAGAATTGCGGAAAGTCCATTTAATTCGATCAATTTTTGATTACAGTTTATTTGCCACAGAACGCAAGCTAACAGTGCTCCCAAGCAGTACAGAAAATCTCCCAATATAAATACTCGTGCTACGTGATTGTGGTTAGAATTTAATATTTTCCAAATATCATATCCACTGTATACCGCGATTAGTATTATTAAAGATGCACAGACCATCAATTTCGCTTGGGACTTTGAAAATTGAACGTAGTATTTTAATTCCTGGATGTGTGGGCAGTTTGCATTAGAAACAGCCAATCCAGCCAGATAACCTAAAGTCAACAAGGGTCGCAATAAGCAAGCCAAACAATCAGCAACTCTGGCTCTATATGAAAATTTCATTGCACCCACAAAGAAATTTTGTGTATCTTTAAATTTCACAAGTTTAACAACAATATTTATACTTTAAGTTGATTGCATGAAAATCGAGTATGGGCTTGCTCATTATCAACAGAAATTGCACTCTGTTTACATTTCAAACAAAGTCGGTATTTACTATACAAATAGTACGATATAATCATTAAAAAGTGCTCCAAATGGTTTACCATTTCAAAGGTAGCTAATATATAATGGAATTCCGTACACTAGCGATTATGATATACGAAAGACATAAAATGGTGGAAAATCGGAAGCTGCTTCCGGCCCAGTATTTCACTAATTTTATATTATGGTCTAAACAGTAAGAAGCCTTATTTATTCACGTGGAAACGACCTTCCACAAATAAAAAGTTTTCTTTAAACTCTATTTTACTTAAGCAATGAAAAACAGCTATACCGCAGGATTATAAAGTTAATCTGGAGACAAATTGTAATTTTGATTATTATCTGCTAACTGCAGGATTCATTACATTTAATCGACCTGACGACCTGAACGAAAAACAATTAAACACATCTTATGCAATATGGATGTAGCAGATGTAAGTTATAATTCCTGCAAAAGCCAACTATCGGATAACTATATTAAAATTATAGAACGAGGTATAAAAGAAACAGAAACCCAGGTATAGAGAAGGGCATGCAATGAATTAGAGCAGTGGTTCCCAAAGTGTGGGTCGCAGCCCCCATGGTGGGTGGCGATATAGAGTTAGGCGGGTCGCGGGACGGTTTGTAAAATAAAACGAAATGCTTTTCCAGACATTTTTTCTGCCTTTCAACAACAATAAATCAAACTAATATATTAAAATTTTCAATAAATGTAAAAACCATTACTTGCTCAGAATTGATCATTTTATCACCCTTAACTAAGTCTTCCATGAGTTCTTGAACGCACTGGAATTAATCAAACTTTTTTTCCAATTAAAGTCTGCCAGAGATCAAGCTTTTTACAAACCCGTTAATTTTGACCGCGGCTGCTATTGTGTTAATATCGCGGCCTTGCAAATTGGTATTCATAGTGTTTAAGTGCTCGAAAATATCAGCAAAGAAAGCCAGCCTAAGAAGCAAAAGGGAATTGGAAAACATGTTCTTATATTCCGGTTTCTCGTCTTGCAGGTACATCGAAAGTTACACTTTTAATTGGAACACTGTTTTCAAAGCGTTATTCCTCGAAATCTACCTTACTTCCGTGTGATAAAGAAGATTTGAGTATAGAGAACCCACGTCTTCAAAGAGTGTGCAAAGCTTTTCCCTCGATAGAATTGACCACTTTACTGACATTTGTCAAAACTCAATCCATTTCAGAAGGTAAAGGTTTTGAAGCAACAGCTTCTCGATGTAAAAAGCATTGTAACCATGTAGCATTTGGCATTATCTATTTCAATCTGACAATAAGACCAGATCGATGTACTGTCGTAACCTTGGTGCGATGACTGCAAATTGCCCCGTCTATCTCCTACTAATTACTACTTTGCACGAAAGTGCCGAATAAAAACTTCCCGGTGGTACTGACCTCTAATGGAGTACAAAATAAAATATCTTCTGTAGTAGTATCTCCAGTACTGTATCTTACAAATGCCATAAATTGGGCACAATTAGAAATATCCGTGTATTCGTCCATCTGCAATGAGAAGTACGTGTACTTCTTAATATTTTCAACAACGTGCGTTCAAGTATCTCCTGCCGTGCCATTTATTCTTCTTTGATACCACTATTCGAGAGAGTTATTGCTTTCAGCTTGTGAACCTCCTTTTCATCAACCATCATTTGCACCATTTCAATATCTGCTGCTGAAATCAGATCTTCAGCAATTGTATGTGGCTTACCGGTTTTTGCAACTCGATAACTTGTAATTTTTCATTAGTAGTGGTTGCTGAAGTAAAAGTGGCTTGCTCTGTGTGGCGGGAGTTTAGCCTTCTTTCAAACAATTCCACAGGCTGTTCCTGTATTTTCAGATGTTTGGTTTTTAAATATCGAAATAGCTTCGATGATTTTATAATTTTGACAACACTCCTCGACAAAGTTGGCGCTGGGGCTTCTGTGAAATAACATAAAACCATATTTGAGATATTCATCGCTGTACAATTTATATTTCGTTTTGCTGTTGTCACTGCCAGACGCGGAAAGTTCTAGCGACCGCTATAAAAGACTGACCCGATTGCCATAGCAATCGATCCTGACCTTGCAAAAATTGGTTTTTGATGTTATGTCCGTCCGAAAGGTGTTGGGTGGTGGTCAATTCGCCTTGTAGGACGAAGAAGACCGCATCTAGCGCCCCGAAGATCATCTAACCAGGTAGCGTGGTTCCGGAGGTACAACCATAGAAAGTAATTTTGGGCCCCCTGCAGCGGACTTTGTAGCCCGATCGGAACGGTTCCTTACTACCAAGCAGTATTCGCGATGGTCTTTTGGCGCCGAACTTCACTAGCTCGTCTACTTAGGAACATTTTCGATTTTCTAAAAAACAGCCAAAACTCATGTACCTACTATTTTCGGAACGGAAACACCCACCCGTGGAAAGGACCCCTGCGTTTCAGAGTTTTTTACCATAGAGACGGTCATTTTCCAAAAAGACACCCATTACCAAAATTATAGACCAAGAACAGCTGTATGAAATCGCGTAAATCGCAGCTGGCTACGTTAATCAACAACTTGGTGACCGCTTTCCAAATACGGTCAATTCAGACACTTTTTGTCAAATGCGGGTTTGCGCTAAAAATTTGGCGACTACCCGTTTTCCGCTATGAAAATCATTAGCTAGGGCGGTTCGCTACCAGTAAAAATATTCATCTCAATCTGTCTATTTAATGCCGGGGACTGCTTAGCTTAGCGAGCCTTCTAAATATATTTTGGGTGCAAAATATCAAATTCCAGTGTGTGCAATTCAAGTGCGAGTGTGTACAAACGTGGGACGAAAGGTAGGAGGAACTCTTACAGCTCTCTACCTGACGATGGAGCAAAGGTGAAAGATACGCGACCGACAAAGAAACAACAGGACGGAGAGGAAAGCGGAAAACGCAGGAAACGCATTAAAAGGTAAGTGAAGCTAGAGTAGTCTTTTGTAGGCTATTAGGGTTCAAGCGGATAGGCTTCTAGGGACGCATTTCGGAAAAAAAAACGACGAGGGTAGAACGCAGGTAGAAGACATAGCATGCCGTCCCAACCAAAAACTAAAATTCTTGTTATATGGCCATAAAAATTCAACTCGAGGATAATACTTCCAATAGGGCCCGACCGTCAGGAAAACATTTCTCGGCTGCAACAGTCAGTCAAGCATAACTTCAATCAAGGGACCCACACCTGATGGGGAAAAAATAGTCGCGTTTACTATTTTACTGGCGGGCTGGAAAGCTGATAGGGGGTCAACGATTTAACAAAGGAGGCTAAAGCCAAAAATAAAAACTATCTCACATTCAATTGCAAAGTAGAGTATATCAGGGATATTTTGGGTCCAGGAAATTGCAACCTCTAAAAGTAATATCCGAATCTCAATGTTTTCAATTTTCAATTACTTCAATGTAATTTAAGTTACTGCAATGCATTTCAGTGCGTAGATCGGGTAGGCCAATTAGGGCAAATCTAGGTCTCGGTATCTGTAACTTTTACAAGTAAAGGAAATACGATCTGACTGTATAATCTCCTTTTATCTCATTTAATTCTAATCTACCTTAACTAATTTAAAGCGTGGATTCGGGTGGACCAAATTAGAGACCGCAAAATTCGCGGTTAGTACTGTTTTGAGTAGTTAAAACGAAAAAAAGGGGCCAACAAAAGATAAGTTAACAATCAAAGTTGGGACAAAATTCAGAATATTTCACAATTAACAGTAAAGCAGACTATATTATGGATAATTAAGGTCTAGGCATCTGTAACATCTACAGGTAACAAATGAAATGTATACTTTGATATCATTTAACGACGTTAATTGACCTAATCCCCTTTAATATAATTTAATTTAATTAAATTTAGCACGCAGATCCGGGAAGATAAATAGGAGACCCCAAATAGCCGCGATTAGCACTATTGTGATTCGGAAAAACTTTTTTCTATTTCAGGGGTATTTTTGGGGTATTTCAGGTCTATCATCACCAGTGGTGGTCAAGTGGAACTGGTAATTAGAGAAGGTGGGGAAAACATACACAGGAATCTATGCACTAGCGCAAGAATCCGATCAGGAGTCGGCTGAAGAAGAACAGGCTAACGGAGAAGAAGAAGAAGGACGAGAGTGAGGAAGGGGAAAACAAAGTAGACATGCACCAGTGGGAAAGCAACCCATGGATATCTAGCGGTTAACTGCAGAAGGGAACGTTGGGGAAATGAAGGAAGTGCAATCCAGATTCGAACCACCAACTCAGTTGTAAAATAGTTGTAATTAGTGTGGTAAATATTAAATCGTTAATTAGTCATTAGGAAACCAAGATGGGGCAGTCTGTTACCTTATGACAATAGATAGCTAAGGAAAAAAGAACAATGTAAAACTTAATACCACAGCTATTAGGTGCTAAGGCATAATCGCATAACGGACAATTGACGAAGCTTGGGAATAAATACCAAGTAGTTTAATAGCTATTAGGAAACTAAGATAGGTGTAATCTGTAACCTTAGAACAATAGATAGGAGTGAAATAAGAACAATGTGAAACTTTGATACCAAAGTTGTTAGGTTAAAATACATAATCGCATAACAGTCTCGGTTACGTACTCAAAAACCCCATTGACCCGGTGTTGCAGCAGCGGTGTGTTGCGGTATGCATTGCAGACATGCTAACGTTGTGCAATGCCCCACCCAATCCCACCCTATCCATTAAATCCCTACCCACCTACTGGCATGGGATGGGCCTAGCGTAATTCAGGATTGACCCTAGAGTAGGCTCCATGTCAGATGATGATGATGATGATAAATCTGTCTACTTAACGCCGAGTTATTAGCCATCAAAGACGACGAGTGCGCCTGCGAAGCTTCTACGGACGCCGAACGGGTTGGTCGATCCGAATGTGCTTTAGCCAGTTTGTGGACAGGCATGTCTCTCAATAGCCTTTTTATCTTCCTCGCTCATTCACACATTCGCATTACTTCATGGGGGGGTGCGGGCGTCCCTTACACACTAACCATTCATGCAACACGCACCCTAAACTTAACTAAGCACAATACGGTCGCCTCAGCTAAAATTCGAACACCCCAGCGGTTCGACTGCATTTCGCTGTGGACTCGAGTGGAAATGCGTTCCCGCACTAGACCACCGAGACCCCTCTCTCAATAGCCTGCCAAGTATAAAGCTGTTAGGTTAAAAAACAAGAAAACAAGTTTACAAGAAGGAATTTTCTTCATCGAAAACGTTTGTTGGGGGGAGGGGCGTGTTCAAAAGGTGTCCTATCCCTCGTTCTCCTTACCCACCGATTGCCAAGATATATCCAAATGAAGAAGAAGTTGACCCCCCATCTTTGCCCCCCCCCTCCACGACCGTTTCACACCCAAGAAGTCCGGCCCACCATTAGTTTATAGAGCGGTTTCTGTGAAAAATAATAAGTATAACGATTTATTACTTAAGAAGGTTTAAGAAATTCCAGAAAATTATCAGGCATATCAGACAGGCATCTCTGCTTCATAAGTTCATTGTAGTACATACGTATTTTGAGATGCATATTTTTCAAATGGTAGAATCGCACTTTCTCGGTAATTACCTTGTACATATTATATAGACTGTGTTTCGTACGTTAGAAAAATCGGCAGTGAAACTGTCAGTGTCTAACTGTTGAATCGATTATAAATCATGATTTATAAGAATTTAAGTTCCACGGTATGTCCTACTTTATGATAATAGTCTATTTTTAATTCTAAAAGTTTTATGGATATAGCGCTGTAAGTCATGTATTTCGTTACAACAAAAGTTCTACAAAATAAATAGTAGCAAACACTCACCACAGAACCCATTTTTTCGATTACTATCATGTTGTAGTACAGTAGAAAAACTGTGCTTAACAGTCTTGCTTGTACGACGATATCTGCAGTACTAAACCGTTCCCCATTTCCACTACCGAATACTTTGAAAAATATATACATGTTGGCAATTAAAGCTGCAGAAGTGATTAGTATCCAAAGAAGTGTCCCAGGATTAACTTGCTTGTTTAACACTCGTATGTTTGCTAGAATCGCCATGTGAAATCTTTGCATCCGGGAGATTGTCACTAGTAAAGATTTCGCTTCTGATTGCTTTCCTTTCTGCAATTTGATTTTAGCAATATTCTTGAATATTTTTGTATACTTGTATTTCAGCATCTCGCTTTTACCGTGATTGTAACACTCCATGAACATTATTCTGTAAGTTATCAATTTAAAAACGTAGTGATATATAAAAGCCAGATCAATATAGAAACACATCAGATTTGCAAACAGTTTTATGTATCCAAACTTCTGGGCAACGTCGGTAATATAAAATAGGTAAAATCCTTGTCCAAACGTTAAAAATATAATTACGTAAGCGCCCACCAAGCAATAAGTGCGCAATATCATCATGAATTTTTCGTTTAAAACATTTGTAATTCCAATAAAAGATCCGCTTCGTAGAATTTCTACCATACCCAGGTAATGCTGCTTTCCGCTTGATAAAGTCAAGAGCGCACAAACAATTAATATGTCTGCTTTTAGACTGAACAACAGATCAGTAATATGTTGCACAAATTTTAAGGTATCAATTGTTGCAGAGAGTTCAGTTATATTATAAATACTGTAACAACAATCCGTAGAAATCAACAGCATTGTAGAGAGGGATAAAATAATATAAAATTTCGAAAAAGTAATAGTGTTTTCGTGATTTCCGCGAGCATGCTCACACCTGGTAGAATAAGGAGTGGCGGCTATTAAGGAACCGATTAGTACCTTGGGTTGCATTGCACACAGAAAGCAATTTTTTTGCTGACATCTACGTAGTGTAACCATTTCGAATGAATTTTGAAACTAAATGATGCATTTCTAACTGTAATGGTAGGCTTATTGTTTTTGTTTTAATCGTGTTCTGTTTCATTTTTGTGTATTAAGTTTTCCATGAATAATAAAGTGGTTGAAAGGTAAATAATTCTGTTATCAATTTTCGAAACGCCTATCGAAGCAGATCAGAAATATACGTTTCATATCGATTGATATTAAATAAGGTCCACATTAGACAGCATGTGTGCATGCGTTTATTACCCACGCAATCAAAATTAACCTTGACTGTCCACGACGTGATCATTTTTTAACCTGGAAATACGACCTACCGGGGGTAACTTAAAGACGTCCTTCGTACATCCGTAGTGGCTACCAAAACTACAGTATCCCTTACGTTCAACTTAAAGTTGAGAAATAGTTATTTTAAATAGTTAACTTTATCACAACTAAAAACGTTGACTTTTGATTACCTTCCAAGTGCACCTTATAGTTGGATATCTTTAAAGCGACCTATAGTGATTCGTTTTCGGTTACATTCTCTATAAGAGGTTTTAAAAGTTAACAAAAATATACTTGTAAACCCCTGATAAAAAGCAAGCATTATAGTTGATAATAGTTGCGTACACTATTGTGAAGAACCAAGTATATTGCAATTGGGTTTAAGAAAACTGAAGTCATTTTAGCTATCGACCGTATAACTTGTTGCCCTGGAATTTTTTTTTTTTCGTTAAATATTTAATTACTATATTTAAATAACATATTAAAACTGGTCAAAAAGACCAACCATTAATTTATCCCTAAATTCTTAATACTAAATTCTAAAATCTAAAGTTCACCCATTGGCGTCCTTGAGTTGACTCTGTTTTGCACACGGCACTATACTTTCCTCACTAAGCTCTCACTTGGACACTTAGACTAACTCGTATGGCTTTGTCCTCTTCCTTCTTCTGTTCAGGACAGGCACATCGAGAAGGTTGATTGCTGCGATATTAACATGTTGATTTAGCCTTGCCTCATGTTTAGCTGCATATCTTCTGATTTCGCCGACCACATCCATGATTCCTAGGTCGCAGTTGCATGCGCACCATGGTGCATTCACAATGTTACGTAGCACTTTGTTTTGAAATTTTTGTATACTGCTGATATGACACGCTTTGGCACAACTCCAAAATTGTATGCCGTAAACCCAGACTGGTTTCAGAATCTGATTATGTAACAGAACTTTGTTTTATATTGACAATTTTCTATATTTTAGCCCCAACTTCGCTCTTTTCTTTTTACATGCTCCTTCCATCTTAGTTTAGTATCTAGCGTCATTCCCAGATACTTGGCTGAATTTTCATAGGGGACAATTGTGCCAGTTTCTGTTAGTAAAGTTTATATGGGTTGATTTCACCTCGTTTAGTTTGATTTACCATTCCCTGGTCCACTTGAATATATGATCATTGGCTTGCTGTAATTTATTTGTCGTAGTTTCTACATCTGTATCTACTGCTAGAATTGCAGTGTCATCTGCGAACGTGGCAATGGTCACATTTTCTATCTCTGGCAGATCAGCTGTATACAGTAAATAGAGCCCTGTAATTAGTAAGAAAATTATTTACAACTGGAATCTAAATGTAATGTCCTCTTTTTCTTCTTGATGCCTTTGGCCTGTTGTTACCGGATTAGTAGTAGCTCCATGTCTTCCGGGGCCTCCCTATACTTCGTCTCCCTCTAGGTGACGTATCCCTGGCTCTTGTTACTAAGTCGTCTCCGTGCATTCTAATGATGTGGTTGTTTCGTCCCTCTCGCCTCCTTTTCACCTAATCCCCGATCTTTTGGATTTGGCATTGCTCTCTTACAGAAGCGTT
Organism: Limonius californicus; assembly: GCA_014611495.1. Taxonomy (NCBI): domain Eukaryota; kingdom Metazoa; phylum Arthropoda; class Insecta; order Coleoptera; family Elateridae; genus Limonius; species Limonius californicus. The sequence continues at coordinate 29,240 of JABXWE010017562.1, forward strand.
TCTTACTCTATCCAATCTTATATTTCCATTTAATTTCCGAAAACTTTTCATTTCTGTCACACTAGTATTGCCACCTCTTTCCACCTGAATAAGGCAGGAACCCATGGCTGCCCATTTTATAATGCGGGACACCAGAAGCTGGAAAAGCAACGGAATGGACGCAGGTCATGTAGATATTGCCAAGATAGTAGAAAAGGTACTCCCTATGCTTAGTTGCAGGGCGAAAGAAGCGAAAGACCGACTAAGGTTGGAAAGAAAATACGCTCTCGCAAACCCAAGCAAGGAGGCAAACTATCCACACGGCTATCTAACACAAAAAGTTCGTGTATATCTAACTAACAGTCCGCGACAGCCGGCATTTTCCCAGAAAACAAGGAAGCGTTGCGCTCGGGAAGAAAACCGCAGTTCTCCAGGGGGAAGTTTATGCTATCCTGACGGTGGCAGAAGAGGAAGAAGTCAGACTGGGAGCGTAATGGGTGGTTCTCAAAGGTTCGGACAGCCGAGCAGCCCTAGAAGCGTCATCCAGGACAAGGTCCGCCCTCGTCCAGGAATGTGGAAATGCTTTCGAAGAGGTTGCAGGACTGAGGGAAATCAACATGGTTGGTACCGGGGTACTGCTAGATCCCTGCCAACGAAAAAGCAGACGAACTTACAAGCTTTAGACCGGAAACCTTTCCAGGGATATCAAGGTAGCAGTTCGCGTCATTTCTAACTGAATGGGTATATGCGACACTGATGTATCAGTGGCTGCAGGCAAGCAAACGCTTTATAGTCGGGCGCAAAAAGTCTAAGTCGGTCTGACAATTGCGGAGAAGCCGGCGGAATTCATCGAAATATTTACTTGTCTCAAATTTCCAATTGAACACATGTACAACCTATGCAATCTATGGAATTGAGTTTCAAATGGTAACTTGTAAGGCCTCTTCTGTATAAATTGTTGGTTTTATTTTCAAACATAATCCGCCGTTTCAAAACCGCTTTCATGCGGGAAAAGCATTTGCTGAACAACATTTAATATACATTGCAAATAATAAAACATTCCACTGCAGAAAACATTTGAATGAAGTTTGATAGAGTGACAACTATAGTTCTTATGGTATTCCATAATTGCCCATAATTCCTGTCATCCGAATTACAGAAAATTATAAGATTTATAACTTGCACCACCATGAGAAATATGTAATAATATGTTTTGTTTAAAATAGTTTTGGTTGTTCTAATGGATATGAATGAACCAATTCCATAATAGTGTCTACTTGCAAGAATTGCGGAAAGTACATTTAATTCGAACCATTATTTGAATACAGTTTATTTTCCACAGACGCAAGCTATGACTGCGACCAAGCAGTACAGAAAATCTCCCAATATAAATACTCGTGCTACGTGATTGTGGCTAGGATTTAATATTTTCCAAATATCATATCTACCGTATACCGCGATTAGTATTATTAAAGTTGTACAGACAATCAATTTCGCTTGGGACTTTGAAAATTTAACGTAGTAGTTTAATTTCTGGATGTGTGGGCAGTTTGCATTAGAAACGGCCAATCCAGCCAAATAGCCTAAAGTCAACAAGGGTCGCAATAAGCAAGCCAAACAATGAGCAACTTCGGCACTAAATGAAATTTTCATTGCACCCACAAAGAAATTTTCTGTATCTTGAGAGATTTAAATTTCACAAGTTTAACAACAATATTTATACTTCAAGTTGGTTGCATGAAAATCGAGTATGCGCTTACTCATGATCAAACTTTCTTAGCAAACTGGTATTCAGAGTGTTTAAGGGTTCGAAAATATTAGCAAGGAAAGCCGGTCTAAGAAGCCAAAGGGAATTGGAAAACATGTTCTCATATTCCGGTTTCTCGTCTTAAGGTACATCCAAAGTTACACTTTTAATTGGAAAACTGTTTTCAAAGCGTTATTCTTCGAAAGCCACCTTACTTCCGTGTGATAAAGAAGATTTGCGTATAAAGAATCCACGTCTTCAAAGAATCTGCAAAGTTTTTCCCTCGATAGAATTTACCACTTTACTGACATTTTTCAAAACACAATCCATTTCAGAAGGTAAAAGTTTTGAAGCAACAACTTCTTGATGTAAAAAACATTGTAACCACGCATCATTTGGCATCATCTCTTTTAATCTGACAATAAGATCAGATCGATGTACTGTCGTAACCTTGGTGCGGTCGCTGCATGTCGTGACGCAATTTGTCCTGTCTATCTCGTATTAATTACTACTTTGCATGAAAGTGCCGAATAAACATTTTCCGCTGGTGACCTCTAACGATGTACAAAATAAAATATCTTCTGTACTAGCATCTCCAGTACTATATCTTACAAATGCTATAAATTGGGCACAGTTAGAAATATCCGTGTATTCGTCCATCTGTAATGAGAAGTACGTGCACTTCTTAATATTTTGAACAACTTGTGTTCGAGTATCCTCTGCCTTGTAATTTATTCTTCTTTGATACCACTATTCGAGAGAAGTATTGCTTTCAGCGTGTGAGTCTCCTTTTCATCAACCATTATTTGCTCCATTTCAACAGCTGCTGGTGAAATCAGATCTTTAACAATTGTATGTGGCTTACCGGTTTTTGCAACGTGAAATGCAACGCGATGACTTCATAGCAGTACTTTTTCATTAGTAGTGGTTGCTGATGTAAAAGTGGCTTGCTCTGTGTGTCGGAAGTTTAGCCTTCTTTCAAATAATTCCACAGGCTTTTCCTTTATTTCCAGATGTTTGGTTTTTAAATATCGAAATAGCTTCCATGGTTTTATAATTTTGACAACACTTCTCGGCAAAGTTGGCACTAGGGTTTCTGGAAAATAGCGGGAAACCATATATGAGATATTCGTCGCTGTACAATCTATTTTTCTCTTTGCTCTTGTCACTGCCAGACGCGCAAAGTTCTAGCGACTGTTATAAAAGTTTATCCATTTATTAAAACGAGTATAGCTCGTACTTAACGTTAAATGTTTGTTATCGATTTATTGCACTCAACACACAGTCCGCAGTACAGCACATAGTTTTGAAATAATGGCTAAACTGGTCCGCTGTTTATATAAAGCAGAATGAAGTTTCAAGATTATTCTAGTGCCATCTCGCACCCTCCCGAATACAATGGAAATTCCCGGAAACTTGGAAAAGAAATAAATAAGCTGCATTACTTGGTAATAGGTGGCGTCAGTTGACCGTTCAGCCACTGGTTCCGAATGAAGTTGAGTACTACAAGAGAGGGATCTCGAAAAAAATTTTGGCCAAAAGGAGCTCACGCGAGAATCACTACATTAAATAACGATGAACAAAGACGCTTTAAAAGCAATGGGAATATATAAGAGTAAAAGGGAAAAGAAAAAAACTGCTTGGTTAACAGAGAAAATCTAGGAACTAATTTAACAAATAAATAAATTATATAATCTTTGGATATTTTTATAAAAGAGAAAAGTAGAAAATGAAAAATATGGAACTAGGTACAGCGAAAAATAACGACAGGAAAGAACCGCTATTGGGAACAAACAGCGAAGGGAAATGTGGACTTATATTAAACAGATTGAAGCTAATAAAATTAATATAATCCATTAATATGAATGAGCGGGAATGCTCTTAGTAGAAAACCGACTCCACTTTTTAGACACCGTTGCACCAGAAAACTATAATAATAGAGACACACAATTAACTACAACCAAAGATAAATTGGGAAAGAGTTTTCACGAAAGAAATTTGGACAATCCCCGACTGCACGAAGTATTCCCGCAGTGTTAGTTAGTTAGTGTGTTAGTGTGAAGGAACCGCTTTAGTTAAACAAATTACAGATCTAATGAACAAATGTCAAATAACCAAACGCTATGGAATACGTCTTCTTATATTGTTTAAGAAAACGGTGATAGAGGTCTCAGGTACCTACGGCAAACGATACGTTAAGTAAGTTGCTTGGAAAGATTCTGCAGTCTAAAATAGAAAACAGAAAAAAATAGCAGAAAATCAACCATTTGTTCCTGTTGGCTCTTGTGTAAATAATCTGTTCTCTTTGCACAGTTATTAGAAAATATTATTAAAATAGCAGAGAAAACTCACTTAGAGTTCATAGATTTGGGAAAAGCATCAGAAGTTGTCTATATCTTAACTGAAATAAGTGGACGCGACTGCCTCCCTGGACTTTCCCATACTGGAAACTGTTCATATCATCTTTATTCAACAGTAGAGTTATTTTCCTCAAAACGGTTGTTCAAGTGCTATCCTAAAACCTTGCCTCGTAACGAACAGACTTACAAGGTTTGTAAGAATTCCCGCCAAATAT
>JABXWE010017563.1:0-16760 GCA_014611495.1 Limonius californicus
CACAGCCGCCCAGGGGGTATAAGGGAATTGCCAAAGAAGAAAGCGGCTTATTGTTGAGTCGTTTAGTAAAAAAAATAATGATGACATTTTAAAACAGCCAAATTTTAAATATTGGCAAGGTACTTTTTAATATCAGAATAAGATAAGTTGTATGTGTTTGCGGTGCTGTGGATAAAGTGACGCTAGTACTCGGTTATTAATTAATCCTCTCTTATAACTGAAATTTTAATATTTAATTATGTTACATTAATGTAGTATGTGTCAACTGAATTACTTCATTACCTGTAAAAATGGTATTCTTATAAATATTATACAATATAACTGGTTTATTATATAAATAACTAAAATACTAACAGGATTCGAATGACACACTTTTAGTTACAAAACAGTCCGCTTGTCACCTATACTACAACACGAAGCTTTGATAAATAGCGTTCACCATGCATTCTGTCTATAGCTGAAGGTCGCTGGGAAACCCTGGATACGTTTTTGTAAAAGAATAGATCTACCAACTCAGCTAGACAAAACATACCGAAGTGAGATGAACAATCGACGTCACAGACCTAGTAAACTAAGCGATACATTATTTCGGTGCAGTGGCTGTAGTTAAAATGCAGCGATTAAAACTAGCAGACTACTACTACAATTTCCCGGACTATACCGATATTGCAAGCGCTTAAGTCAAGTTTAGAACAAGCTCTGTCCCCACTTAAGCCACCTTGCTTATGTGCAATCCGCGGCCAGGGTTTCAGTTATGTTGGTCAAGCTGTAACGATTTAAAACAGTTAAGAAGTATTTCAGTTGGCAATTCAAATTTGTGTAGATAGCAAACCGAAATAGGTCAATAATCCCGAATACAATTAAAATACTGGCATCTATCAATGATTTAAACCTTCCTACTTCTCCCTAAATGCAATAAATGCAGTAGAGTTTTACTGCAATCTAATATGATTACCATAAATTTATAATGTACGGATTGAGTTAAATATTATAAAACGAATTGCCTCCTATGTGTATGATATCATGCAAATAACCATTCCGAAATTAAAGTATAAATTTCAAAGCACAGATTTACAATGTGTACCGAATGCATAATGCAGTCGTTTGTAAATAAAATATGTATTTACAAGCTGAAATTTTAGATATAAAGTATTGCAAATGGTAACAGGTGAAGCACGTTTTACTTCCTTGAAACAGTTTTATTATGTAAATGTAGAGTATGCCCGGTTTCTTTTTATTTTTGTAGAAAAGCGATCGAGACAATATTACAATACTAATAAAGAATTATCACATATATCGGAAAATTGCGTTGTGTTGTATTAATTTTGGCTTCTATGAAAATAATTTTTTAAATAGAATATTCTGTCTATATTTTCATTCTAGTATAGAGCTGCAATTCCAAATAAAAAATATTCTGACTGGTACAAAAGGACGCATAATTTCTTTAAGTCCTGTTTTCGTTACAAAAATCGAAATTATATTTCCCATCTTTAAATTCAAAATTTTGGTTTATCTCAACATTTTGACTGTGGACATATCGCCGCTAGACTCAAATTGCGAATTTGATCTCAATTTTTCTAGTTCAAAACTAAGATTTCGAAATTAAAGTAATAATATCCTAAGAATACTTGAATAAAATTAAATGTAGTTTATCTCCTTAAATTCAAAATTTAAATTATAATAAAGTTTTGAATTTGAAGCTGAAATTTCCGGTTTAGGCTGCCACTGTGATTGTTTCGTCGTTAATCTCAAAATTTTAATTTTATCTCAATTCTTTAAATTTCTAAAGTTTTTCATATTATACCAACGTATTACAGCATATAAAGAAACGACAATTCTATATAGCGAGTGCTGAACAAATAATTCAAATATTACATTCTGAGTTGTACAAATTTTCAGTAACTTTTCTCATAAATATTTGACTATTCAGCGAAATAGCTCGGGAAGTCAGCGATTTACTAGGTCAACTGTTATACGGTTGACCTGATAACGGGTTCTCTTTAATGCAGCTTCATCGTGAAATTCACTTCGTTCGACAATCACTAGTTTTAAAACTAAGGATTTATAATATTGAAGTGAAGGTTATACGTCCGTGCAATTTATTCACGCACATCCGTTTTGTGCGAATTTTTCGACAACCTTCCATTTATAAAACTTGGAGGGTTTTATAACCCTTCACACAAACGGACGTAAAAAGCGATGATTAATATGATATCCACCATCACAGACGATAACCCAAGTCTCTAATGAAAATTTACGAGTTTCCACGGACACGAGTACATTTTCACCGAGTAATCACTGCTATTGAAAACTTTCCCGAAATATGTGCTACATTCCCTTGGCCAGAAATCCAAAGTAGTATTTGGCTGTACAAAATTTTCAAATGAAAAAATAAAATTTCATTTCCTAGATAATGGAAAATAAAGTCATACGACTCTAATTGATGTTTTCTTGCTTCATATTGTCACGACGTGGACTAGAAAATTGCTCGTGAGTGATTTTAGTCTAACACTTTGGGACACAAGTACGACCTTAATTCAAATAATTTTTAATTAACTATTACTATTTTCGATTTTGCTAACTTATATCACTTTGCTATAATATTTTATAGCCAGTATACCGTATTTCTACAATTCTGGGAAAATATATATTATTGTGCGTTTCCCAATCTGCGGAGCGCGCCTCCCTGAGAGGGAGCGCAAAAGTCTTCAAAGCGAGACGAAGCAGAAAAATAGTAGAACGGAAATTAGTATATTAAAACTAATACAAAATATTTTAACGTAATGCTTAATGTTTAGCATATATTTTCTACAAAAGATTGCATATATAATGTACTTACGAGTATAATCTGAAACTACCTAACACTTACTAATAGTTTGTGTAAACACACTATTGACTTAAATGCGCCTGTTTTGAGCTTCATAGCTTATCCAAGTTTGGTTCTAAATGAGTAACCGCTACCTAGTCCACGTTCGACGTTTAGCCGGTTTCTGTATTTCGATTTTATGCAAGCTATTACAGAGAAATCAACTTCACAGAGATACGATGTAAGAAATGGCCATATAATCCGCATAGCTCTCTTGAACAACGCTGGAAACTCCTCTTGCGAGTTAATCCAAAACTCAACAATGGTTGTCGACGAAAATTGTCTCTTCTTTTATGTACTTGATGTTAAATTATTTAATTGTTCCTCTTCTTCCCACGATAAATCTGTAGGTGTAACTTCAAACGGGTTTGTTATCCACTCGTATTTGGTCAATAGACTACCATTTTCAAAGATGAAACGCTTAAAAGTTTTAGATAACGTTTCTAAATGATGCTCTATGCATCTAAAAATTACATATATATGTTTGTATGGCTTGGTTTGTTATTGTTAATAAATGTTTTTAAATTAATAAACATTTCTGTGTCTTCACATCTTGTTCAACCAAAACTCCGATTTTCGCGAAAAGACGTTATGTTTATCCTTGCATCTGGGTATTAAAAATATTTAGTTTTTAAAAAATGTTAGTCAAATAAGCCAGTTTCATTATGAACAGTTCGTCAACAAAATTCTCGGCATCTTACTATTTTTCCTGTCTAAGCTCAAAGACCTGTGGTATAACTTTTACACGTGGTAACCACCGAGGTTTGCAATAAAACAATAATGCTGAATGAGAAAATAGTCTTGCCCTTAAGTTGGTTTTATATAAATTACAAGAGAAATTACAATAGATAAAACCAAATGAAGTCCCGGGCTATGTTTCTTCAAACCGAGTGATTGCGTATGTATGATATAATGGTGCCAAATGGCATTGGGATTCTTCTTGTGTATAGGTGCTTGTAGATCATTATATTTTCCTGCCATCGCTGGTGTCCCATCAGTGTAAGTACCGACACAGTTTTTTCACTCCAAACCAGTGTGAACTATATAATTATCAGTCATTTGAAATAGATCCGCACCTGTAGTTTTTCCCTGAATATCTTTGCAAAAATGTCCTCACGTCCTCACTTATAGATGCATTATAGCAGTAACGAACGTAGGCTATCTAATGTGCATCTTCGGTAATATCCATTGCCTCGTGTAGCTGAATAGTAAATAATTTGTTTCTAAGGTTCGGAAGAAGCTTCTACGCACCGTTGACATCTACGATACAAGTCGCGGAAAGCCTGATTACACTTGTCGCAAGGAAGTGCGTGTAGTTCGACGGTAACATTCCGTTGAATGTCTTCCACGTCATAAAAGCGCCTTCCCTTGAGGGTCAATTTCAGCTGAGGAAACAGCATGAAGTCCGCTGGAGACAGATCCGGCGAATAGGGAGGATGTTCTAAGACTGGGACATTTCTTGACGCCAAAAACGTCTTCAGAATCAAGGCAGAATGCACAGGGGCATTGTCGTGTACAAGGTGCCACTTGCCGGAAGCTGCCAAATGCGGTCGCACACGTTGAATGCGTTTTAGTAAACGCGTCATGACACCCTTGCAGTACAGGCTAGTAACGGTGACACTCGGTGGCACAAATTCTTTGTGAATGATGCCTTGACTGTCGAAGAAAGTGATCAGCATGGTCTTCACTTTAGATTTTTGGAGACGGAATTTCTTTGGCCTGGGAGACGTCGTCGATAGCCATTCCATGCTTTGCCTCTTTCTTTCTGGATCGTACTGGAAGCACCACGACTCGTCACCAGTAACAACTGAATCCAGAAAATTTGGGTCACTGTTGGCTGTTGCAATGAAGTCGCGGGAGGTGTCCACTCGATGCACTTTTTGCTCAACGGTCAAATTGTGCGGGACAAATTTGGCACAGACCTTCCTTTTCTTCAAATCCTTCTCCAAAATGGTTCTAATGGTTTCACAGCTAATACTCAGCTCCTGCTCCATCATTCTCAGTGTCAGTCGTCGATCAGCCGCCACAAGCTGTCGGACTTTTTCGATCGTTACGGGGTTTCTCGTTGTGATCGGACGACCCAGCTTCTGATTACCGTAAAGGTCCTGCCGACCTTCACGACACAAAATCTGGCAAACCACTCGAAAACGCGAGTACGGGACATGGCCTCATCGCCGTACACAGTTTTCAACATCTCGAATGTCTCCGTGGCCGTTTTCCCCAATTTGAAACAAAACTTAATGTTCGCTCTCTGCTCCATGTTTGACTTGTGTCACATGTGACAGCCTCACTAACTTGTTCATTCGCATGCACAGCCTACCACGCAAGTTCTAACAGGATGCCGTTTTAACTATGTACAGACGAAAATTCCAGTTACAATTTGGATATGATTTGGAAACAGTCAGTTTCTTATAATGTCCGCAGTAGTGCCAATCACGTTTCATATTTGTCCGATCTCGTATCTCCAAGCATTATTACGACCATATCAAGAGCAGTAAGAAGAATAAGATTTTTCGCAATAGTGTGAGGTTTCTTGCACTTGGCTATGCAATGTGCAACTTTATAAGATACAAGCGGAGCTTTTTGAGGCATCGACAAAACTGTATTAAAGGCTAATTTCTGATTACTAAATTCTTTAATTTTTTCAGAAATAAATCGCGAGATTTATTTTCTTGATTTTTATGCTTTGTTTGGAAATGCCACTTTAGTTCATTTGGTTTCATACTGTTAGCAGCCAAAATATTTAAACATTATGCACACTGTGGCTGCTCTTCACTATTAACGGCTGTATTTATAAAACCGAAATCAAATACTCGTCGCAATATTTCCTAGTTTTTATTTTGGGAGTGTTGACAACTTCTTTATCTGCGGGCGCAGATGTACTTGCACGCTCAAAATTACGTTTAGAGCCAATTAAATATTTATCTATGCTTGAAAACAATTTGTACAAACTTTAAACAACACAACAGAACACAAACGAAATATTACCCCTCTACTCGCTGCTACGCTTACTATTAAACTATCCTAACTGAACATGCATCATGGTATTATACGTTCTGTCGACACAGTCACAATTTCTGGTCTATTCTACAGCGCTCGGGAAAGTTTGAAATTCCGTATGGCTAGAAAGAAGGACGTGTGTAATAATACATTTGAAGACGGGGCCGCGAAACCTAAAAGTTTAGGACACGCTGTACTATCGTGTTATTAGCTATTTAAATAATATTCTGTTATGGCTTCATATTGCTGTGCAATAAAATTGCTGTTATAATATTTTAATGATGTACGTTATTTTATTATATTATTTTATGAAAGAAACATTCTTTTAATCTCAGGGTTTTTAATATACTGCAAATCAAACCGTTCAACTCTTTAGCACTTTATTTCTTTCCGCATATAACCAAATAAACCTGATCTGACTATACTATAAAATTCAACAATAATTATCTCTCTAATGAATGATGCAATTACATAAAAAATATCTTTTTTTAACCTAACACACATAAAATCTTGAATTGAAGTAATTTATTTTAATCCACCTTTTATGTAATTACTCACAACCTCTGCTGTCAAAACTTGACATTCTTAACTGGCGCTTTCTGATGTCAGCTGCTTCTGTAGTTTTAGTGATGGCCGAATTCATCTTAATTGTATGCAAATTACAGGAGATCCCCTATAGTGACGTTTATTTGTGATTTTTAGTTGTCGGTATAGTTGGTTGCATACACAATAGGCGAAATTGACGCGTTCTTTTTAAAAGTATACATAGGCTATGTATACTAAAAAGAAAAATTCCCTGTATATATATACACTCGCTTTTGACACGAGCCACATGCTTCCAAAATCATTTTCGTGAAAATAAATATTTTATTTCTTTTTTCTTTTAATCCATACTGGACGACATATTTGTCTGTCTAGGACACGACTCTTAATGAATCCACAATTAAAATCTGGATTGACAGTTTATTATTATTTATTTAAACAAGTTAGCTTCTATAGTTGCCTTAAATTAGAAACAATAAATAATGTTTGCCACTATAGTTTAATTAATTTCTTTATATAACAATTAACAAAGTTGTGACCCAGCACACCCTGCCCTGATCACAGCTATTTTTCAACTAACAAGACATTCAGATCTTTCTTTAAGCGCGTCATTAGCAACCTACCCTAGCTACCGGCAATACAAACAAAACCGCACAGAAATAACATCCTGTTTTGAGGGTAGATTGACTTACATAGAGATTATTCAAGAACAAAATGAACGAAAAATCACGCAAACAATTTCAAATAATGTGTAAATGTCAGCTGAACACTATTTATAACAGCCAATCAGAATAAACACGCAAATTAACCAAAACTTCACTAATCCTAAAAATAAACTGTTTTAAACTTACAGATGCACAAAATCTAACTAAAAACTAAAATATTGAAACACCACTGGATCAGCACCCAATATTTTCAAACCACTTCCCTATGATCTCTAAATGGTTGCATTTGTACAATGATAAATAGTCTTTTCAGAATATACAGGAATACTATATTATCGGCAATAACATACGAATGTGAAACCTGGGTCCTAACGATTAGTGATCTGAATTATCTAAAATGTATGGAGCAGAAGATTCTAGGAAAAATGTACGACTGGACACAAGAAGAAAATGGAACACGTAGAAGACGAATAAACTTCGAACTAGACATCTTAATGAAAAGTGCTGATATTGTTCGGTTATTAAATCACAGACTAAGGCGGTTAGACCATATTATACGTATTTGGAGTAACAACGTGGTGAAGTCTATAATGGAATCGGACCCTGAATTTTGCAGATCGAGAGGAAGTCCACGAGAAAGATGGTTGGGCGCAGTACAACATGACCTAAACATTATGAAAATTATAAATTGGAACAAAATGACAAGAGAATTGAGAGAAATTAAATCGCATTGTAGAAGACGCTAAAACCTGCAAGGATTGTAACTCAGAAGAAGTAAGTGCATAAATATTCTCCTACAAGGAAATCGTTTATTTTTATATTTTGTTTTATAGCTAATGTAATTTTTTGTAGCAGTATTACTATCGCCGCCGAAATGCAAATCTCAGTTTTATTAATACCGGCGAGTATTTTCATGTACATGAGAAAAAATAAGAACAAGGCACTTAGAGGAAGAGCTCACTATGATCCCTTCTGGAGTTCCCTTTAGAAACCTGAACTAGTAATGCAAAATTAATATTCTAATGAAAACAACCTTCAACTGAACTCAAAAAATGTGTTTTGTTGACGAACCATCTGGATATTAAATTAAATATCATTAATTTCTAGATTTCTTGTTTTCTGTAAAATGTTGAACCACCATTTATTTTAATGTTCAAAGACTTTGAGGAAGCTAAAATTAAATATCATCTTAGCGGCCTTAATTGTAAAACTAAAACGGTCAGCAAGAAAACTACCATTGTGTTTTAAAATGTATATATGAACAGCGATTATATATTATACAGAGCTCTGTATGTGAAATTATTGATGCCATGAAAACGTATAGAATGATAACAGGCAACCTGCCAATGCACCAAAGCAATAACTGTGTTGTTACTATCTACTGAATAAAAATGGGACAATTTTCTGGAAGTACTCCTATCAAATAAAAAAACAAAACGAAGTTTTTTTTCAAAATGTTCATTCCCGTGCCAATGGAAACTAAATTACCCCTGAGCTTCTGCTCTATCTACAGAGTCGATAAAAATATAGACTAGGACGTTCGCGACAAAAACGTTTAAATGTAAAGCCTGCTAACCCTAACTTCACTGCTGTTATTAAAATTTATCAACTGTTTAATTTAATGAATACATCAGTAATTTAAAAGAAACGTCACTTAAATATTGTCTACATAGCAATTATTATTATTGTAATACTATATGTACTAAAAATAACGACAATCACTGCGCAGGAAACAGTAATTGATATTATATTGAACTTAAGTGCAAATTGTATTAACACCGTTGGCAATAAATACTTTTTATAATTACACGAGGTGTGTTCAATTGAAACCCATCTTTGCTATATAAAAAATGTATTCAACAATTTAATTACAAATAATTACAGTCGCAGTTAAGGCACCTATCCCATTGTTTTACTAACCGACGTATACTCTGCTCATAGAATTTTTGTCGCTGCTAATTGAAAAAGTCGTCCACAGCTATCTGTAATTCTGCATCAGACTCACAATGCCGATCTTTTAACGCCATTTTCTACTGTCCAAAAATATGAAAATCGCAAGGCGATAGATCCGAGCTATAGGGTGGATGCTCTAAAACCCTCCTTTTCTTTTGTTGAAGATTTTCTTTTACCACATTAGCATTGTCGTGCAGCAAAATGATCCCACGCGTGTTTTTCTGGAAGTTTCCGTCTTATTGCTTGATGAAGTTTGTTCAAAGTGTCATTGTACAGATTTGCATGGACATTTATTCCAGGTTCCTTAAATTCTATCAACAAGGATACTTCATGATCGCAAAAAAAAAGGTTAACATCAACATCATTGCCTGCAGAAAGTTGTGCTTTAAACTTCTTCGGTGGTGGTGAACTTGAATGTTTTCATTGCATTGACGATAACTTATTGGATGGCTCATAGTAATGGCGCCAAGTTTCGTCACCAGCAACTATTGACAGACGAAAGTCATCACCATTTTGCCTATAGTTTGTGAGATGTTGTAGAGATAAACCCATTCGTAAGCATTTTTGTTTATTAGACAAGAGACGAGGTATCCATTGCGAACAAACTTTGTTGTAACTGATTACGAACAATACTATGGACAGATCCTACACTCACACCAACAATTTCTGAAATTTCTCTAATTAAAATTCGATGATATTCTCTAATAAGGCCTTCCACATACGTCATATTGTTTTCTGTTAATGCAGTACACCGTGCACTTGGTCGTGGCTCGTCCATAGTTCCCTCTTTTCCATTCCAAATTTTCGGCAGCATTCCTTCACAGCTGGGTACTCAATACATACATTTCCATATACTGCTTGTATTCGCGTATGAATCTGCAATGACTGCACACCCTCAGCGCATAAAATTATAGGACCGCAGGCTGATCGCTTGGGCGGATTTTCAACAACAGACACCATTTCGAAATCGAAATTTTAAAAGTCAGTATCAAATTCGAACGCCAGAAACTTATTAATGTGTTACTTACTACACTACTAACATTAACAAACGTCATTTGAATTATTGCATTTGTTTTCAAAGCTAAGTTGATCAAAGATGGGTTTCAGTTGAACAAGCCTCGTAATAAAACAGATGTACAAAAATGTTAAAAAAATTCATTTTTGCAATATCGAAAGCAAGATTATACAATCATATTCAACAAACGACTCTCGTAAATGCGTAACTAATACCTTTAATAAAAACAAATTCTCATACATCCAAGCGCCCAAATCTCCTATGGCTATATTTCAGTGCGTCTGAAAGTTCCTGCGCCCATACGTCCATAGTTAACACGCCTAATCGACTGCATGCAAATGATTGTGTCCCTAAATATTCCTGTGTCCAAACTTCTCTGCGTCCAAACGTCTGTATGCTGACTGATTCCTTTTCTGTGACCAAACAGCTCTGCTTCCAAACGACCGTTATCAACGGCAACGCTTAACCGGCTGCGTGCAAAATCCTGCGTCTGAACTTCTACGCAGCCAAACATTGGTGCCCATGAACGTCACTACGTTCAAACAATTGCACTGAATCGATTTACATTCAAATGGAAGCTTCTAAATGTCTGTGCGCCACTGCTGTATCGAAACTTCCCGCTATTAAATTATAATGCACCTAAAACTCCTGGTGTCTGACCATATCTGTATCCATCTCAGCAGAAGCTCCTAATCGACTGCGTATAAATGCTTTTATGTTCATAATTATCGCTACGTCCAAGTCTCTATAGAGCCAAACATTAGTGCGCAAACATCCAAACGGCTGCGCTGAATCGACCTACGTTGAATAAAAGCTTCTAAATGTCTGTCCGCTGTTCATGTGTCCAAACTTCCCGCGATTAAATTATAATGTACCTGAAAGTTCCGGTGTCTGAACATATCTGTATTCAAACGGTCGCATCTTAACAACGGCGCCTAACTGGATGCATGCAAATGCCTGTTCATAAACATCCCTGCATCCAAACCTACTTGCAGCCTAACGTGAACGTCACTACGTCCAAAGGGCTGCGCTGAATCGGTTTACATTTATATAGCAGCTTCAAAATGTCTGTACGCCCAAACATTCCTGTGTTTCCGAACATGAAATTGTAGTGCACTTGAAAATCTCGGTGTCTGAGCGCTTTTGCCCCAAACCACCGCATCTAAACAGGCTTAAACGCTATGTTCGTAAACATCTCTACGTCCGAACCTTCCTGCGCCCAAGCATTGTGCACATGAACGTCATTAGATGCAAATAACCGCGCTGAATCGGATTACATTCGAATGAAAGCTTTTTAAATATCTGCTCGCCATTCCTGTGTCCAA
Organism: Limonius californicus; assembly: GCA_014611495.1. Lineage (NCBI taxonomy): Eukaryota > Metazoa > Arthropoda > Insecta > Coleoptera > Elateridae > Limonius > Limonius californicus. Next base: position 11,368 of record JABXWE010017563.1, read on the forward strand.
ACTTCCCGCGATTACATTCTAGTGCACCTGAAAGTCCTGTGTATTAACGTTTTTGCACTTAAACGTATTTGTATTTAAACGGCCGGATCTCAACAGAAGCTCCTCTAATCGGCTGCATGCAAATGCTTGTATTCATAACCATCGCTACGTCCAAGCCTCTGTGCAGCCAAACAGTGTGCTCATACGTCCAAACGGCTGCGCTGAATCGACTTACATTCAAATGAAAGCTTGTAAATGTCTGTCCGCCATTCGTGCATCCAAACTTCCTGCGATTAAATTATAATGCTCCTGAATGTCCTGGTGTGTAAACATTTTTGCCTCCAAATTGCCGCATCTCAACAAAAGCGCCTAATCAGCTGCGTGCAAATGCCTTCTTGCCGTCAAACGTTGGTGAGAATGAACATCACATGAACTCACGTTTCTAAACGGCTACGCTGAATCGGTTTATATTTAAATAGCAGCTTCAAAATGTTTGTGTCCTGTGTCCAAACTTCCTGCGACTAAATTGTAGTGCACCTGAAAGTCCCAGTGTCTGAACATTTTTGCCCCGAAATGACCCCATCTGAACAGAAGTGCCTAATCTGCTGCACACAAATTCTGTATTCGTAAACATCCCTATGTCCGAACCTTCCTGCACCCAAACATGTGTGCACATGAACCTCACTACGTCCAAATGGCTTCGCTAAATCGACTACATTCTTGTGTCTAACCGTCCCTGTGCTCAAACATTCTAGGCTAACATAATTACGCTACTAACCTTCAGTCGCCACACCGCTGCTTTCTAACATTCAAACAGAACCTCACAATCCACTTCTAGATATAGGTCACCCCTTTTTCCTTTCACTTCCTTCTATCTTGGGCTAGTTGGTGCCATTTTTTCCTACATGTTCCGTTATATCATCGATCCAACGCTTTGTGGTCTTCCGACGCTTCGCCTATGTTGTCTTGGTCTCCATTATGTCACGTGTTTTGCCCACCTAGATCTTTCTTGTCTAGGGACATGACCCACCCATCTCCACTTGTTAGTTGCTATGGTTTTGGTTCTATCTTCTGCTTTGGTTCTACTTCTGACTATTTCGTTTCTAATGCGATCTCTAAGGCTTATACCCAACATTATTCGTTCGATGGCTCTTTGTGTTATTCTCAGCTTGTTGGCTGACTTGATAGTAAGTGACATAGTTTCCATCCCGTATGTCAACACTGGCAGGATACATAAATATGTTTCTTTTTAGGTTTACAAATATGTTGGGATTTTTTAAAACTATTTCCAGTTTTCTTCGTTTTATCTCTGCTGTTTGGTTTCCCCTACCTAGTTGTACTGTATGGCCCAAATAGATATTCGTCAACTGCTTCGACGTTTCTGTCCTGTATTTGTAGGATTACTTCGTCAGTTGTCATGATTTTGATTTTTCCATGTTTATGGCCAGTTCGACTTCTTCTGAGGCTATTTTTAGCTCTATCAGCATATCTCATAGTTCTTCAAGGTTGTTGCTAAAAAGTACGATATCATCCGCAAAACGGGGGTGATTCAGATATCGTCCATATTAATTCCTTTTTTATTCCATTCTAATCTCTTGAAGATGTCTTTTACAGCGAGAGTAAAGAGCTTCGGTGATATTGCATCCCCTTGCCTTACTCCATTTTTTGAAGGTATTTTGTCCATTTTTTTGGTCTTCAGTAATTTCAACTTGTAGGGTAGTCTTTTCATAGATTTGTTGTAGGAGGTTTTCATACCTTGAATCTATTGGCCTCAAATATTGCCCATTGTTCTATTGTATCGAAGGCTTTGTTGTAATCGACAAACGCCATGTGGAGTGGGACGTTGTATTCATTAGACTTTTCTATAAGGGTGCGCACCGTTTGTATGTGCTTTATTGTACTGTACCCCTTTCAGAATCCAGCTTGTTCTGATGGTTGGTATTCATCGAATTTGTTCGTGAGCCTGTAAGTGATGATTTGGGTTAGCAGCTTACATGGATGGGGTAATAATTTTATAGATCTATAGTTGTCTATTTTGAGTTCATCTCCTTTCTTGTATATTAGTATTACCAGAGTATTTTGCCAAGTCTGTGGAATCTGACCCTCTGATAGACATTTGTTAAGAGTATTTTCATCGAATCTATGGTAGCAACATCTCCCATTTTGATCATCTCGACCGTAACACCGTCTTCTCCTGCTGTTCTGTTGTTTTTCATCTTGGATAGCGCATGTTCTATCTCACTTTTACTTATATTAGGGATATCTTCCGAGCCTATGTTCATTATGTTTCTGGCGGTGCTGGATGTGTTGACCAATATAGATTTTTATAGCAGTTTCCAACAATGTTCGTTATTTCACTTTTATCTTCTTTAATTTCTCCCTAGCTGGTGTACTCTCGCTCTTCCTTTGGTTGTAGCCGATCTTAAGACAACCCTATTTTTATTGTTTTCAATTATTGTTTTAGTTAGCTCGGTATTGTATTATCATATATCCTCGCTTATTTTCTTCCTGATTACTTTTTTTATCTCTACATATTCTGGTAATTCTTTTCTCATGTTTCTTCGGTCTTCCATTAGCTTTCGTGTTTCTTCTTTTATTTTGTTACTACTGGGCATCACTTTTGGGCATATCTTTCTTGTTGTCGTTCTTATGTCTGTTCTAATTTTATTTTCGAGTTCGTTGATAGCCATTTCCCCCATATTTTCTTTGTTTGACAATTTTGTCCTTAACTCTTCTTCATATTTATCGATGTTTTGTTTCAACTGTTTTATTGTAGGAATCGTGCTTTTGTGATTAGCTGAGGAATATATATTTTCATTATTTTATACCATTTACAAAGCAATTTTCAAAAAAAATAAATATGTTCCTTGATTTAGTTGTAAAAGAATTATTTTGACGAAACTGCATTTAAATAGATTTTAATGCATTTAAAATTTAATGTTTATTTTATGTTCTGGAATTAGGGCCACTTGCGTACATTTTGGCAGTAGTTGTTAGCACAACTGACTAATCACAATTTGATGATTGCATTTACTACCACAGGAGGTTGTAATCTTCTAGTTTCGTTAATGAGCATTTTTTAGGGGTAGATAAGCGGAACGCCTTCTTAATCCCTTCAACCTTCTGTAGGACTTTATCTGATAAAGATATCTTAATTGGGCACCGGCTCGTTATAGTAATTCCTTAAAATGCTCTCTTTGCCTAACCAAACAGTTACATGATTAAAGGTAGAGATTAAAGATCCTAAAATAAAATCTAAATTAGCCAATCCTACCAACCTAATCTTAGTTTTATTTAAAATATAAATAAGTATTCTGTTAACATAAAGATGTTATTTCTAATGTCAGTAGTTTTGTGCTATGGAGAACTAGTTTACCTATAATTATTATTAATGACGTTTAAAGAGCAAACGTAAGACTGCAATTCAAGCATTTAATTGGAAGCCAAATTTTAAGTATATTGCCCAAATAATGCCTTGGGCCGCCCTTTACAACTCTTTATTAATAATAATTTAACGTGAAAGGATTTCCTAGTAAGGCATATACACAGTGTGTTTCATTGAAGAATTAGAGATTGTTATTTTTTCAGAAAACCAATAACCTACGGGAACGATAAATTCCATTAAATAACATTAAAAAACGTTTTTAAATCCTTCTTTGCATCTCTAATGTTATGAAAACAGATGTTGGCTATCACGCACAGACAAGAATTGTAGAAAATGAACTACCCCGTATAGAAGAAACTTGAAATTCCTTAACGCAATTTTCTTTTTAATTTTTAAACAAATCTATGATTGTAGCACCTAAAACATAACCCAAGAATAATAGCTCAGTTAGAACTAAATCAGTGTATTAACTAGTTAGTTGCAGAACAATAATTGTATTCGTGCAGAGTAACGATTTAGTTAGACCGCATCGAAGGAGCCTTGACCTAGCTACTGAGCAACCATAACAACACCAAAGATCAATGGGTAACTGTAAATTTTGATTGCAAACAAGCAAACGCGATAAGAATTCCCAAACTAATTTATTTCCTTTATGAAATAGCTTTTTTGGTTTCCTGCATTCTAAGGACTTCCTCGTAAAGTAGCATTTTATCACCCCATTCTATCGCATATGCCGGATATATCTCCCCATAATTATTTCTAACCAATTATTTGAAATTTCGGTGAGAGGACCTCTAAATGTAATAAAATAAGATGACACGATTTTTTCAGTTACAAAATCTAGGTTACAGAAAACTCTGTTGGAACGTAAAATTTGCACACATTTAAATTCTAACCACAAAAGCATTTTCTCAGACGTGATTAAGGATATTTCTTTTTCTCGAATTATCAATACAAAACGTGATCGGATTTATAAAAACTGTGGCGTAATGAAGTGTTCCATCAGGCCAGTTCTCATATGTTTCAGGCATAGACCAAAAAGCAAGTATTCTATAAAGCTAGAGAAATTGAATAAGGAATTTAAGAAATAGTAGCCTCGTTACATGCATAAATGAAAAACCTCAACAACACCATAGTAGTTTTATGTAAAAAATATGCACAATGTAATTTTAATACTTTGAGGGCTATTAAATATCTAAAAATCTATTTCGTTAGATTTAGAGATTTTTAAGCAAACGGACGGAATTTTTAAGCTAGAAAGTGCGAAAAATATGTATCAGGTTAGATAGAGGCTCTCTATAATATATCCAATTCAAAATAGTCGGTGGGTTTTCACCAAAAAAGTATGACAAAGAATATGCCTAACATGCGCTTGCTGTTTCTAGTTATTGGAAGGTCGTTTAAATGGCAAATTCCTATTTTCTTAAGCAATTACTAATTGCTTAAGAAAATAGGAATTTGCCATATATATGGCATTATGTAGATATTTGTGTGCAACGTTCTCGTTTATCTAATTAATTATAAATATCAAAATAATGGTATTCGTTTGTAGGGACAAGATCAAAAGAATTCAAACCTTATGATGTAGACAATTTCTCATTAAAAATGGAAGGCATTGATTTTCTGTATCATGCGATTTTGGCAACATTACAGACTCTTTGGAAACGCCCTCTTAGACTAGATAACTCTACAATTGCTTAGAGTAGCTGTAGATTGCTAATATTCTTCATAAAGGAAATAATATCTGCAACAATTTGGTTATGGAAATAAACAATTACTAAACTATGGATTGCAGGCCAAAAAACACTTTGAGTATGCTATCATAATAGAAGTCTTCAATGAACTTCACAGCCATAATCACATACAAACATTAAACTAGAAATTTAAAAACGCAAACATCTTCCTTTTACTTATTTTTAATAGCTCAGCATACATAATGTTATACATAGTAAAGTATAAAAACTGTCTTATACTTTTATCATATATACATATACATATATATGTATATATATATATATATATATATATA
>JABXWE010017564.1:0-32391 GCA_014611495.1 Limonius californicus
TTTACTCTGAACCAATTCATGACCTGGATGATTTTAGAAATAAAATTCACTATGCTTTTAACCAAGTCAGGCAAGTTCCGGGGATTTTTGAACGAATACGAAGCTCTTTTAGGAGAAGAATTCGGGCATGCGTCGAAGAAAATGGTAGACACATTGAACATCTTTTGTAACAGTTTATTTTAGTTTTTAGTTTATCGTTTATTGCTTTTGTTGTGAACATTTTTTTAATCAGTGTTTATCTCGGAAACTATGCATTTGCGAATATATGTTCATTAGGACTCTTTTGTTTCTTTTTGACCAAAGAACACGCCAGTGCATTATTATGCAATCTACGCGGGACAACCTGTATTTATACATATTAAAACAATATGACCTACACGTGAATGGAGGACAAATAAGCTGGGTTGTTTCCTAGGGAGTCGCTATTCAGCTTCCTCATCAAAAGCAGGACGATGAAAATGTCATACATATTTTAAGGGATAAACATGTTTTACGGCTCCGGAGTCGAGGGAATTACAAGAAGATGTAAATTAGAACACGAGGGGGTGGGATATCTGTGAGGAAGCGGCTCTGTATTGTTCTCGTCAGTAGCCGAAGATCATCGAATTTTTTTAAATTTCGCATGGAGAATTTAAAAAATAAACCGATTTTTTGGGTTCACCATGGTACTAAAAATATTAGCTAGAAAACGGCGAATATTAGTTGTTTCTGCAACAATGGATTGTACTTAATATCGTGATGTACCAACAAGATTTTGGGTTTCACGATAGTACGAAAAATACCAGTGATAAAAGGGTTGAAGAAAAATGGTAATTTGCTTGCAATTAGTAAGAACTAAAAATATTAGCCACAAAAAAGTGGAATGTTTGTAAACAAGTAGCTAATTATTTTATGGTGGAAGATACACGAATGGTATTTGATAAAAAAATGATATAAATATTTTGGTGGGTAAACAAGTTTTCGGGTTTCGAGGTAGCACCAAAAGTATTAGCCACAAAAGGATCAAAGTAAAGGGGGATTTTGCAAGCCAAGTCCATTAGATTCTTCTTGCGCAAGACGTTTAGGTTGTTTTTATTATAGTATGACATAACTAATTTAATGGTAAACGGCGTTTAAGGTCTTCCGGGTCCTTACTAAAAATATGTTTTGGGGTGTTGCAATGGTACCAAGAACATTAGCTGAAAAAGTGCGACGTTGGTAAACAAAGTAGCCAATAATTTTCTTCTGGAAGCTGTAGATGTTTAAAATAGGTATAAATATTTGAATGAATAAACAACATTTTGAATATTGATAAATATTAGGTAGAAAAGGATCAAAAAGAAATGGGATTTTTGCAAGTAATTAGGTAATTATTATGTTTATTATTATTATTGTGTAAAAATGGTATAAATATGTTGATGGTAGACCTGTTTTAGGATTTCTACAGCATTATTAAAAATATGGTAAACTATGTTTTGGGTCTCGCAGTGGTATCTACAATATTAAACAGAAAAGTGAAAAGGGGGGGTGTGTGATATACATATTTGAACGGATAAATTTAAATTTTGGGCTGGTACAGAAAAGAGTTAGCTATAAAAACTTCAAAGAAAAATGGGAGTTTGTTGGAGAAAGGCATTTTAAGACTTCCAGGACTTTACTAAAAATATGAGAAAACACGTTTTGAGTATCACATTAGTATCAAGAATATTAGCTAGAAAAGAGCAAAGAATGGAGGGATTTTTGTAAACAAAGTGTCCAATTATTTTCTTCTGCCAGAAGGCAGATTCGTTGATGTCAAAAATAAGTATAAATATTTGGGTGGATAAACAAGGTTCTGAGTTTCGAGGTGGTACCAGAAATATTAGTAACAAAAGGATAAAAAAAAACTGGGGTTTTTGTACACAATTTGCCAATTATACTTCCCATGAGCAAGAGGAATAGAGTGTGAAATGGTATAAACATTTTGATCGATGGACGCGCTTTAGGATTTCTAGAGCATTTCTAATGCAAGAAAGCATATGTTTTGGTTTTCGCGTTAGTATCAACACCAATCCAGAAAAAAGCCAAAGAAGAAAGGGATTTTTGTAAACAAGAAAGCTAACTATTTTCTTCTGGAATGAGGAGAGATAGTAATTTCCAAAAATAAGTATAATATAGGTAATATTTATACAAATAAATAAAGTTTTGAATTTCAGGTATTTCAGGAATTCGCTACAAAAACATCCAGGAAAAGTGGGATATTTGCAAGAATTTAAGCAATTATTATCTTCCTCGACAGGAGTAAGAGATCGTATTTGTTAAAATATTGGGATAAACATGTTTTTGGTTTTCCAGGCTGTCACTAAAACTAAGAGACATGTAGAAGAACAGGGGACATTCCTGTTTAGCTTCCTTTTAGATGCGTAAAGGGTATCATTATAGCAAAACAATAACAAGTTAAATATTAGTGGATAAACAAGACATTTTAGATCTTTGAAATATTACAAATATTTAAATATAAGCTGGAATCTGTTCGCAAGGAAGTTACTATTAATCTTCCTTGTTTTTGGCATGTCGAATTTGTTAAAATAATAATACCTTTCTACTGTAAAGGATAAATATCTGGAAGTAACAAAACATGAAACATTTAAAAAGAAGGTTTCCTAATATTTGACAGGGTAAGTACTGTAACTATTATTAATTTTAAAATTGATGAAGTAATACTTTTCAGGGGTTCAGACCCTTAACAAAACTATGATTTGGAACCGGGAAGGACGGGAGCTTATGTATATAGCTTAAGTAAGATGAAGAGGTTGTGTTTAAGAAACGGCAGTTAAAATTTTGATGGATAAATACGTTTTAGAGTTCTGAGTATTAGAAAAAGTCAGCTGGAAAATATTTACCAGGAAGTTGCTTCCTTGTCGGTAACAAATAAATATTGCTAAGAGATTATGAAACATTTGGGAAAAGATGTTTTATTATGACCAAGAAAAATATGTAAACTGAAACAAGTAATTTCCATTAGTTTAAAATTAAACACTTATTTTACTTTATGTTTTGAGGATTATGAAAGAGAATCTTCAAAACTGTACGTGATTAAGATTTTGACAAATAAATAATTGTTAGGGTCAAGGACTTCAGGTAGTCCAATAGTGGTACTTTAACTATGACCAAGTACCTATAAGATGAAATAATTTATTTGAAGGTCTTAAAAGTTTAACAAAATTTTTTACGGAAAACACCTACACGATGTTACCAACAAATAGAGCAACATATTTTAGAGCTTTTGATGTTGTTAAAACATTGCTATGTTTTTTGAAGGATAGATATCCTACGGAATATTGTCGGACTTGACGCCCTTAAACAATTCGGAAGGAAGGTCTGGTGGTATTGATGGGGTAGATATTTTAAGTGTGGCTAAGATAAATGTAAAACACAGAATTTATTTGAATAAGCTTGAAATTAAATAGAATATTTTCTTTTGTGTACTGTAAAGTTAATAAAAGGAAGATTCATACATTTTTTTATTAATATTTAGATGGATAAACAACTACTTATGGATTCAGGGTGTCAGCAACAAACATAACCCAGAACGTAGAAGAACAGAAAATGTTGTAAACTGTAGGTTTCCCGTGTTTCTACCTTAGCGATGAGGAGAAACACATGGCAGAGAAGAGGCCGATGCTCAGCAGCGAGACGAAAAGTCTGTCAATAATGGATAATAATAATATAGGCAATTGTATATTTCTGTAAAACCATTCATAAAAGAAGACGAAGAAGACAATGGTAAATATGGGTTTAAGATTTTGATACATAAATATGTTTTAGTCCGCGTGCAATTATATTTTTATGTTTGGCGTTTAAATTCTTTAAATTATCTGTTCGAAACAAAGTCTAATTGTATTACTGGGGGAGGTAGCTTAGTTTAACTAGGACGAGTTTAAATAATGTACTTGAGTTGTCTTAAATTTCAACAAAGCTTTTATTTTTCTGCTTCAAACGTTAATTTTTTTGAAATGCGGGCTAATTAAAAAAAATAATAATAATCAAACATCTGTGGCTTAAAAAAATGTCGGTTGCAACATATTTTCTAAGCCACAAAACAAGTTATTAGAATTAAAACTACGCTGGTGAGGTATTAAACCAACAGACAGATGATGACTGAAATGTGTATGAGTGGTCAGGTATTAACATTGTTACCAGGAAGTGTTGCGACATGAATATCGAAGAATGCAACAAACATGCGTTTAAATGGAAGCGGCATAGCATTACTCATTACGTTCTTATTGATACTCTATGACTGGATTGAAACGTCTAAAATAAGCGCTTCTAATAGCCGTAAGTGCTATACATTCACGTGTTGAGAGCGCCAAGGAGAATGTTCGATGTCGGGTTTTTGTTTTAATTAAACTGGTATCGATTATGCCGACTAACTGCTGTAGGAGCAGGAGGTCGTTCTTTGTGACATTTATTAAAAATGCAAAAATTTACATTTCATTATGGAACAGACTATAAATTTAGCTGCAGTTTGCAATGTTTGTAATTAACCTATTAGACAACAGTTCAATTAATACCAGGAGGTCCCAGTTTCGCCTAGACAAAAAACGATCTTCTAACAGGAAGAACAATAACATAAATTAGAAGACATATATTTAGTTTTATGGTTTTTATGAGGTGTTTATGTTGTTAATTTATTATAAAATTAAGCTTTATAATAATAGGTGAGTTTGAGGCAACTAAAGACTGAAATTGGGTCCAAGTGCTTTGAGTTGTCGCACCATTTTGCTGATAAATAGCTGGATTTGATTAATATTTTACATCATTTTTATTTAAGTCTTTTTCATAAATTTTCTGTATGATTCCCAAACCTATGAATATAAATTACAGTAATTAGGGGAATTTGTTTAAATATATATTATAAAATTAATATCTTCATTATTATTAATCGGTAACGGAAATTCAAGAGACACAGTTATTCCCCTACATATTCAATATTAATATGAAGTCTACTGTCCATGATTTAATCTTTAATTCTGGTTTGCAGAAGTTAACTAAATTATATTTTAATCAAGTAACGATCAAAGCTATTCAGTTTCCATGTAACTTCAGTCCACTTTCACTTAAATTTAACTCTTGGAGGCTATTTTGGTGCTTTAAAGATTAAAATCGGGTTAATTAAGACAGCAAACAAAAAGAGAAAGTGTTAAATAATGACACATGTTGTTTTAGAAGTCAATTTTCTTTGTCTTAAAATATTCTTGAAGGACAGGGAAAGTCACAGAGTGGTTTATTAATAAACACCTTGGGGTAAATAGATTTTTTCAGGCTTGTAAATGCGTTTACTCTTTAAAACTGCTGTAATTAGTAGCTAAAAGTAAACCCATTAAGCAATAATTTTAATTAGATTCACCTATGACTTTATTACGAAATGCTGTTAGTGCAAGGTAACATTACTTGGTGAATAATTTAGGTTTGTAAAGTAACGGATTTTAAGGTGATTTAAATATAAACAAATTTCACATTTAAGTGATTTATTTTAGTGTCATGGACTAGTGGCGAATTTTTGATTTAAGACCGCCGAAATGTTTCATATTAATATGATCTAAGCGTTATCCTTGATAAATTAAATTCTTTAGTAATGGTTTAAAAAATAGAAAGCTGTTCAAGATATTTGTTGTCTCCGAAGCCAAACCATCAAATATGATGGACACTAATACAATAATCATCAAAATAATCACATGCCAAACACAAATACAAAATCTGAATCCAATCAAAATCTAACGGTGAATCAAAAACGGGTTTTGAAAGTTGAATGATATTTCCCATTAAATTATTATCTTGATCTCTGCTAAATTTACAAAAACCAGTCACGTGGGACTCGAGTTTAATTTAATTAATTTCTGTATGTGGGTGAAAAAACAGTGGGTGTTGTGTAGTAATAAAGGTGTGAAAGAAAAATTGAATATAATTGGGTGATTCAATACTCACGCTGTTAATGAGAAGTCCGCAGTAATCAGAAGTGTTAGGGGCTGCGTACAGATTAATATCTAAGGTAACTAATTTCCCTCCATCGCTATGGGCCATGCAGGCTGGGCTTCTATAGTCTCTGGCATGGATTGCCCCGTAGAAACTATTGTTGAATGCTACCCGTATGTTCATGTGTCTTTCTCTGCATGTTGCTGTCACTTGGGGGCTGAAATCGGTGTCTATTAGCTGACAACATCCCTGGAAACAAAAATAAAAAATTAATATTTAGTAATTCTGGTTTAATACCGTAAAATATATTGTTATATAGATACAAACTAAGAAAAGTGAGGAGTTAGTTCCTTTACCTTTTTATTTTGACATTCTTCCAATTGAAATCGCGAAAATGAATAATATTGATTTTAACGGAAAAAGGGGACCTACAGGTAACATTTTGCATCTTAAATATTATTATGCCCAAAATTATATTATAATTTATTTTCAATATATCCGAAACTAGCAAGGGGAATTAAACATGTTCCTATGGTAAATGGTAATCTAAATTCAAAATAAATAAATTTTCAAAACTCTGCGTTAAAAATTAACGGCGGTACAATTTTTTAAATTTCATCTGTAACTTTTGTTTTTTTTATATCTGGAAGATTAATAGAGATAAACTTTAGCTTAATTAAACGTTCTGACAAATTTTGGTTTGAATGGATACAAAAATAAGAGCGATTGGAAGAAAAATAGTGTATTAATTTAACTTGAGAAATATTAAAAAAAAAATGCTATAAAGAATCTTTCTTTAAATTTCGAGAAATTTAGCTACATTTGTTGTAGATGGTTCTCAAGGTCTATACATTTTTAGATATGCTGCAAGACTGCTACACAGAATATTGTATAAGTTTCGAGCAATAATAACAGAATGTATAGGCTTCAAAATTTTTTATAAAATTTGTTGTAACTCGTCTTTTAGAAATTTTTAAAATGCTATGGTTGTGCTTGAAACGGTATTATTATACGTTTAAGTTATGAAAAAAACTATTGCATGGCAGTTTAAGCCCAGAATTGTATATGAATTCTAAACATACACAAGGTGTTCTTTTGAAATAAGGAAAATTGTTTTTAGTGCTGAATAATGTGCTTTCCCATGCATAACGAAGATCGAAATTTTCATTGTTTATATCAATAAATGAAGAAAATACGTTGAATAGAATGATAATGCAGAACAATAGTGTTGGGAAGCTTATTATAATCAGATTCTCAATCTAAATCTGACTTTTGATGGTCCTCAATTTTTGGCATACCCTGTATTAGTCTAAATTTGTACATTATAGTTGTGACTCCAGAGGGAGCGCTTCGATGTTTTGATAAACACTTCCACTTCAAGGTCGTGTGTTTCACACATCACACCTTGTCAAAAATAGCGACCTTAGCTATATTTGTAAATACTTGATGTAGCGTTACGAGCCAAATGTTGTATAACTCTAAAACCGTTAGGGGGCGATTTGTATCATTTACCCATTAATAAAAGTAGCTTCGTAACCCCAGAAATAATTAAGTAAAGTCGGACTGCTGTTAGTTTGCATGCACGTCATCAATTACTTGCTATTTAGTATTGATACCGCCAATTCTAAATAACTAAAAAATTCATTCTTTTTTTTTGTTAAATTACAGAGTAAAATCATTTATTCGTAAGGTCGTATAACGTAGTTGTAACAGTTAAGATTTTGATTTTTAACATTTCATAGTTTCTGTATAAAGTACGAAACTACATAAAAACTAGGGATTTTGTTTCCTTCACGCGCCCTGTTTTTTCATGTTCACATGTCGCTCTGAAAACGAATTCGTGCTTTGCTTGTTATGTGACATACAGTTTAAGATTTTCGATATTTGATTTTCATCGTAATTTTCTTCATTTACTGTATAAGAAATTGTTCTTTTCAGAACAAACGCGTATACCTTCTTTATTAACTTAAGTGTATTGTATACAACATGGTTAAGAACAGTAAGTGTATTTAATTATCTTGCAATTACATTTTGATTTATAATATAAACTTAAAATATTGTACTTGTTTTAGAACAATATGTTACCAGAGTAACACTATTACAAGTTTTAAGACAAAAAGATATCTTTCGTGGTGGAATTACCTCTTTAGGGCATATCTTGCATAATATTGGGTTTCGGTTCCAGGAAGATGATCCTCGCAGAGGTCTAATGGAATTGCCCAGTATTGCGCTAGCAAGATACCGTTTTCTGAGGGATTATGTAAAAAATCTGCAGTCCACGAATGGACTGCAGTGTGTATATTTAGACGAAACATGGGTGTTTGAAAATGGGACAACATGCACATTTTGGCAAGTGTAAAAAGTGTACAAAAAATTAAACAAGAAGGGACCAGATAAATTAATTATTATATGATAAAAAATAATGTTCATTACAGCTTATAATTTTTTAAAAGTATATAGTATTCCATGCTGGATGCAGTAAAGGCTTTATACCTGAATCTGAGTACGAACATGGCAGCGATTTTCAAGATGAATAAAAATTAAGAAACTTACATCACTATAATAAATTTACATGTTATATTTGAGTTTTACAATTTTTGATGTTCTTGAAGGAGAAGAAAAATAAACGAAAAAAAAATAAAAGATTGAATCAATTTGCTTTCGGTACTAAAAAAAATTATTTCAATGATAAAAAGGACCTTTAGTGGGCAAATCTAAATAAATATAAACTGCAATAAATTAAATTTAACTGATTATTATTTTTAATTTTTGAAAATAAATAACTCGCTCAGGATCGTTTTCGAAAAAGAAAATTTATGTTTAAATTATATATCAACATTTTGATTCTAAAAATAAATATGCAACCAAACAAACACGCAATGTATTTGGTTCTACACTTTCATTTTTCGCTGTATAAACGTAGTAAGGTGTGACGTCGCCAAATAACTGATGACGTGCATGCAAACTAACAGCAAGTTGAGTATAACATTGTTAGCCTTTTGTAGTTAACAGTTTACAACAGTTTTTCACGTTTTTATTTATTACTATCAGGATTGGAACAATCTGTTTTAGATAATGTTAGGGTTCAGTCGGTTTTAAAGTTAAATTGTTTTCCAGTTGTATCACCAGTCTTGCCAACGTGGGGTAAAACAAAAATATACACTCGAAGTTCATATCATTTAAAATAGACAGAATTAGTTTATGAGCATTATTTTCCGCATAATATGAGCAGGGAATCTGCTAGAATGACTACTGTTATTAACATTTCACCATTTGTTAGAAATTAGCCTTCCCAAGAAGGTGTATATTGGGTATTTGTAATTACACGCCTTGTTTTAATAAACTATATAACTTTTTATTTTCCTTGTTTGGGACCATTTTGGGTACAACAGTATTTACCCTACACAATATATATCAAGAATCCCTAACTTCTGGTTTTATTCTACACTTATTGCAGACCTACGGTATTTAAACAATGGCCGTGTTTTGTTACCAACAGTTTAAGAATGGAAATATATCCACGGCTTACTTATGTTACTGATTTTTCCGATTAAAGTAAAATAGTAAAGCATGCCCAATTTTTAAATGAATAAAACGCCGGACCCCATGTCGCCTGTTTGCTACCATTCGGATCTACCAGCTTAAACTTTATGACTTAATCCTTTAGTGAAAGTTGTCCAAGTAATTTAAAATATGTCACACCTTGCCTGTTATTTAAAAGTGAGAAATCGAAACTGATTTAGACAGACCTTTTCGGAATACAAAATTAAGACATATTTAGAACAAACTATTTCATGCGTTGTTTCCGTAAACATAAAATTAAAGATAGCATAGTGATATGTTCCGGATTTCCGGATGTCGTCACAACTCGTCAACATGGATTTGTTTTGTTACAATTTGTGCTATATCTGAAATAAACATGTTTTCCATGTAACCTTTCTAACTGCAACTGTGAATTAACGAAGATTCGCACTTTCTTATTATGCAAACCGTTTATGTAAGGCCGCTTGTATTGTCACTAAGAGTTTATTTTTTGCGCCTATGAGGAAGAGTTAATGAAATCGTTCATTCTACTTTTACCAGCGCTGTATTACACAGATGATGAGTTCGCGCGTTATTGCACATTTCAATTACACAATATTACAACTGTTACATTTAAATGCCTCCACATAATGTGCTCTTTGTTGCCTCCGAAACGACCGTCCGATACGTGAGACTTAGCTACGCTATTTATTCGTAAATTGCACACTAATACTCGGATAATTATAGTAAGCATAAATAAGATTGCAGGGAAGACTGCCGGTAGTTTTTGTTAAATGGCGTGAGAAGTTCAGGTGCTTGTTTTCACGCAACTTACGCAGAAAATCGTAAATAATTGAGCTGTCTGCGGTTGCACGAATTATTTCCAGAGTTTTAAGGCGTTTCCTCTCATTTTAAATTGTAATATAGTAATTATCTCATTCTAATGTAAATCGTTTTGGTTCGTAAATCACTCCAAGCCAGTTAGAATTTAATTTGTGTAAAAATATCGTAGTCGAACAAATTCTGCTATTTCCGGCATAACGACGACGGTGCTGATTATTGTTACTGAAAACAAAAATTTTGGGTAACTTTGGATACAAAATGTCTCTCCCACTTATTTTTATTATTCAATTACTAGTAACCGTTTGATAGCCGGCCTCGGTGGTCTAGTGGTTAGCACATTTGCCTTTGGATCCGAGGGACGCGGGATCAAACCTGGTCAAGGTCGGCGAGATTTTTCTAGCGGGGAAAAATCTAAAAATGCGCCTTCTGTCGGATAAGAAGTAAAGCCGCAGGTCCCGTGCCACTACGATATGTGACACGTTAAAAATCACTACTGGAGTTGGAATTACCCCAGATAGGCAAAATTCTTAGTTAGGGTGTACAATGAGCCATATGGCCTAAGCGCATAGAGATGCTTGGAAAACCGCGTCCTAGATCTCGCTCTTTCAAAGCAAGCAGGCAAACAACCGTTTGATATCTCAGTTATAATCCTAATAATAGAAGTTAGTTCTACATGAGACTGATCTGGCCCTGCCCAATCCTGTATTTTCATATCTCGGCCAGTGGAAGCCCAAACTACAATTATAAAAATGGATCGGGCCAAGCCATTATAACATATAACGTCTCTGATATTAATTCTTCTTCTTGTGCCATAGTGCCATAATAAAAATTATTGCAACAAACAGACTAAAAATTAAGACGAATTGGCTATTTCTATACCTCAAATTAAAATAATAATTTTAAGTATCAAAGCAATAGAAAAATAACATCGGCTTTCCTGTTCGTTTATGTTAATGGCACATAAATGTTTACCTATGAAATATTATCTATAATAACAGCAAGAGACACTGGAATACGTGGTTTAGAGACTTCGCTCTCGATTCTTGGTATTTAAATTATAAAGTATTTGAATATCAAACCAAGAGATAAAAGCATCGACTTTCTTGTCTATTTTAGTAGATGACTTGATTTGTAGACTTCTGTGTCCATTCCTGTTTTTAAAATCAGTAAACAGCATCAACTTTTCCGTCCATTTAAATCAATGACATTCAAAGAGTTTACAGACTTCTCTATCCGTTCTTGTTTTTGAAATCAGTAGGGAAATATTGGAATCGACTTTTCTGTCTACTTAAGTCAATGACATTCAAAGAATTTGAAGAGTTCTTTATCTATTCTTGTTTTTGAAATCAGTAAGCAAATATTAGCATCGATTTTTCGGTCTAAATTAAGCCAATTACATTCGAAGAATTTGTAGAGTTCTCTATCTAATCTTGGTTTTCAAATCAATTGGCAAACAGCATAGACTTTTTTGTCAATTTAAGTCAATGAAATTAAGAAAATTTGAAGTGTTCTCCATACATTCTTGTTTTTGAAATCAATGGACAAATAGCATCGACTTTTTTGCCCATTTAAGAAAATGGCAGTAAAAGAATTTGAGGAGTTATCTATTCATTATTATTTATGAAATCAATGGACAAATGGTATCGACTTTTTTATCAATGTAAGTCAATGACATTAAAAAATTTAAAATGTTCTCTATCTATTCTTGTTTTTGAAATCAGTAGGGATCCAGCATCGACTTTTCTGTCCAATTAAATCAATAACATTCAAAGAATTTGAAGAGTTTTCTATCTAATCTTGGTTTTCAAATCAATGGGCAAACAGCATTTCTGTCCATTTAACTCAATGACATTAATTTTTGAAATTGCAACCAATAGACAAATACTATCGACTTTTCAGTCCATTTAAATAAATCAATGACATGACAAGAATTCGAAGACTCGTCTGTCAATTCTTGAAATTTAAAGCAATAGTTAAATAGTATCAACTTTTCAGTCCATTTAAATCAATGACATTAAGAGAATTCGAAGACTTGTCTGTCAATTCTTGAAATTAAATTCAATAGTCAAATTGTATCGGCTTTTTCAATCTAATTAAATCAATGGCATTAAAAGAATTCGAAGAGTCTTCTGTCAATTCTTGAAACTGAAACCAATAGACAAATAGTATTGACTTTTCAGTCCATTTAAATCAATGACATTCAAATAATTCGAAGACTCGTTTGTCAATTCTTGAAATCGAAACCAATAGTCAAATAGTGTCAACTTTTCTGGCCATTCACGTCAGTGAAATTACCTATGATTCTGTAAATTTAATCTTGTATACCTGCATAATGTGATGTAATGCCATACGATAAATAAATAAATTTGATGAATTCTTTATTCATTTTTGTTTGTGAAATCAATGGGCAAATAGAATCGACTTTTTCGCCCAGTTACTGGCATTGCAAGTTTACTTTAATATATTCGTTATAATAACAATTAAGAAGTACTGCAAGCAGATTAAAATAATGATTTTTCTGGAGATTCTTGTTACTAAAATTAAAATTTTTTGAAAGCAAGGGCCAAATAGCGTTGATCCTCCTCTTCATTTTTATCAGCGCAATTAAAAATGACTTTGAAATATTATCATAATATCAATAAGAAGATTTCCAACAAATATGTTGAAAAAATATAATAAAACAAATATGTTAGTTTTTGCAATATGAAACAGCTACGCTTGAACCGTTACAGTATCAGTAAAAATACTGGAATGTAAACATCGAAGAACTAACTTCTTACTTTCGACTTTCTTGTCAATTCTTGTTTGGTGTGGTCGCGCTCTAGTAGTTCATTAGTAATGAATTGACAAGGTTTTCTAATAATTATTAGGTATGGCGTTTCCGCTTACAGATTGAATTTCCCTTTTCTTCTGATATGCATCAAGAACATGGTTAAGGTCACATTTATCATAAATATAGAAATTAATGGTAATTTCGAACAACCCCGGGTAGACTCAATCAACCTTGCATCATTCTATACCTAAAGCAGATACGTACACGGAAATATCCGAAACAAACTTATTACATTAACGCTAGGTGGTCTAATTGAATCCTACGGAGGCGTTTCGGTGCCATAACTTTCTCATCTATAAAAAAATTGCTGTTGGTTGTAAAGTAATCGGTATAAGTGAAACTCCAAGATTTGAATGTGAACTTTAAATCGAATATTTGTATGCTCACGGTGATATATGAGTGCAGTTAATAAAATAGTTATAGTCTAAAATGTAAGCAAACCTTATGGATTTAAGTCAGGCGAGTAAGGTGGATTTATTGATATTATCACTTTGTAAATGTCAGCCAATTTTAGTTGCTATACTTCAAACATTCCAACAATTAGAACACCGAAGTTTAATGTCCACTCTAGTCTCCTGATTAAAATTCTATATACTGCCACCTTATAGGTATTGCATTAGCTTTAGACAAACAAACTTATTTGTGAAAACTTGCAGTTTCAAATTAACTAGTGCAACATTCTAGCTTTTTGAAAACGGGTTAAAACAACTCGATTTATATGCTATTGTGTCCATCTAACTCTGGCTTTAAACCCAAGTGATTTTATTATTTTGTGGGACACCCGTCTCTTGATGCATAGAAAAAAAGAAGTTATGCACACAGTGATGTTGCTTTTATATTATAAACATTTGCCTGGTTTTCATCCCAAGCATCCTCGTATTTCTTGTTTCGCGCTGAAGGCACTGATCATATATTTGTTGAATTGGCAAGACATTAAAATTATATACCGTGCAACATGTGGCTGTTTGTACAGGTAACAACTTAATAAAAACTGGAGAATTTATAGTAATTGGATTATCCGCAATTAATAATTTAAGAATAAAATGAAAATTTACGCGCGTTTTCTCAAGGCAGTAACATAAGTTGGAAACGCGAACGTTAAAATACGAGCCGCTAATAAGGGGTATGCATATTCTAGGATTAATAGCGCGGTAAAAAATTCTGTAATGAATGCATGTTGATAACCTTGTGCCACGATAAATCGTAAAGCAATTATCATGTGTGTTCGTTAGTAACCTCCGTGTATTGCCACGAATACGTGTTATTAATTGAGCCTTTGACACATACTTACGATTCTGAAACAACCTGTCTTCCAAAAATTCTTATTTTGAATGGCTCGCAAACACAAACATACCCGAAAGAGTAACTTAGGAATGAATTAATAAAAGTATACCAGGGCAGCCTTTAAATTTTTATAAAAAGTAGTAAAGAAAAAAATGTATTGGAACAAACAGTTTTATTTGTTTTAAAAATATTCGCATTTAAGATTTATACATTTTTGCATGCGTTCAAACCAATACTCGAAACATCTTGACATGATGAGGAATGATGTGACGTTTTCGCTTGTTTTTCCTGATTTCGTCGATGACTTTTGGTTAAACAAATTGTTGTACAGCATGCAGCGTTAACATGTCCAGTACAACCGAAGAAACAAGCGATAATTTTGTTGGAAGTGCTTCGTGAATGAACAACTTTTGCGGGATTCGGTTCATCTTGGAACACCCAAACAGTGGATTGTTGCTTAGTTTCCGGTTCATACGAATATATCAAAGTTTCATCACCTGTTACGATGTTGTATACGGATTTTGCAGTTCCTCGGTCGAATTGTTTGAGCATTTCCTTACACCAGTTAACACCAGCCTTTTTTAACTTCGGTCTAATTATGCGGAATCCATAGGGAATAGATCTTTTTCATAGCTAAATGTTCCTGCAAAATCGAATGTACTGCAGTCTTCGATATGCCTAATGATGCCTCTATCTCACTGTAAGTCACATGTCGATTTTCTTCAATCATGTTGCGCACAGCATCGATGTTTTTGGAATAACAACCGATTTTGGTCGACCTTCACGAAATTCATCACTGACGGACACACAACTATAGCAATAATAATAATCATACATTATGAATGGACGGACGGCGTGAGTCTGTAGTGTGGATATTTCGGACTATAATCACAAAAACTTTAACATTAATTTAAAAGAAATCAGAATAAACGTAGATGAATAGATGATAATATAAGGGTGTTTCATGTACTACAAGATAATTAGTATTTTTTTCTGCCGAAACTCTTAATGCATCCCCAGGTTTTATGTTATCAATCTAGAATTTAATAGAGATTGTTCTTCTGAAGTTTAATAATCATATAATAATTGTTTTCTTTATAGTCACATAATAATGAAAATATTTAAAAAATTTCAGTTCTAGCTATAATTTCCAATTAATCAAATTCAGTATAGGTCTATAGTATGGTAAAAATAATAAAAAAATATTTGCATATTTCTGCAGTATAACTTAATAGCTTGATAATATGTAGTAGTTACGGGTTTACCTCTAATTTACAACTTTAATTTTAAACAACATTGAATGTTTCGACAATCACCGTTAAAGTAGAACTTGTAGGTATTAAGTAATTATAAATAATTGCAGGTTATAACAGGCTAAGGAAAATAAAGAAACAAAATCTAATAAACACTTAAAATTAATTAACTAAAAATGGACCGTAACAATTCTTCTATTAAATGAAAAAGTTTACACCTTATAATGAACGAATACAGAACCACACGAATTTTTCTAAATTCTTACAAAATCGTACCATAATTCCAATCCATAATTATGGGAATTGCAATTCTTTGGCGGTCATTTAAAGCTAATTATATTAATGCAAAATTAAAGGATCTGTAAATCCACACGTTAGTCTAGTCAGTGCAACATTAAATTTTTTTAATGGCACGTGAGATTATTAAAAGGCATACAATGCAGTTTTAATTAATAATTTTGTGGTTTTTGGTTATTTGATGTGTTAAAACACCAAAGAACGTTCTGAAAAACAATTTCTCGTTAACAATTATATTTTTTGTTTTTAACAGGTGCTAATGTGAAGCAATGGGGTTTTGTAATTATGTTACTATTATTATGTAGGTTAAGGAAATATGCGGGTTTGCAGCTGACACATTTTATTACTTATGTAAGATGTACGCGACTATTTGTTGCAACCAGGTACTGCAAAAAAGGTGTATATTTATAATAGCAACTATTAGTTTGAGGAAGTGTAGTGTTGCCTTAATTTAGTATCAGAGCTGTGTGCTTAAAATTTATTATTAGAACTCTTCATTTGTTATATTAAAGCTATGTGATATTAATCTATTATTTGAACTGTGTGCTCATAAATCAGGATCATTGCTATTTTTTAAATCTGTTTGCTTTTATGTTATTATTAGAGCTGGGTGATTGAAGTTCATCATCAGAACCATATTTTCTTATTTTTTATTAGAACCTGTGATCGTTGAACTTACTACCAGAGTTGTTAGGGTTTTTAATTTAATAGCACATCGGTTCTAGTGTTCTGGGTTATTATTAAAGATGTGTGCTCCTAATTTATGAATACAGCTGTGGGCTTCTTGTTTATTATCGGACCTGCGCTCTTAACTTCCTATGAGATCTAACTGCTCTTAGATTGCAGTACTTACTGCTAGAGTTGCCCTTTTGTAAATTTATTAGTACAGCGGTGTGTTCTAGTTTATTATGAAAGCTGTGACCTCCTAATTTATTAATGCAGTTGTGTGCTCCTAGTTTATTATCGAAACTGCACTCTTAACTTCCTACGAGATCTAAGTGCTTTTACATTACTAGTGGAGGTGTGTGTTAATAATTCAGTATCAGAGCTGTGTATTACTGTTGTTTTTTTAATCTGTTTGCTTTTATGTTATTATTAGAATCGGGTGATCGTAGTTCATCATCGGAACTAAATATTCTTATTTATTATTAGACCCTGCGATCGCTGTACTTACTATTAGAGTTTCCCTTTTTTAAATTTATTGGTACAGCGGTGTGTTCTAATTTATTATTAAAGCTGTGACCTACTTTATTAATACAGCTGTGTGTTTATAATTTCTTATCCTAACTGAGCTGTGTGCTGATAATTCAGTATGAAAGTTATGTACTGTTGACTTTTAAAACTGTTTGCTGTGATGTTATTATTAGAACCGGGGGATCGTAGTTCATTATCAGAACTGTGTGTTCTCATTTAGTATTAGAAACCATGATCTTTAAATTCACTTAGCCTGCTTGTAATGGTGTGTTCCCACTTTATTGTTAAAGCAATGCGTTTCCACTTTTGTTAAGACAGCTGTGTGTGTCTAATTTATTATCCGAACAGCACGCTTAAGTTACTATCAGACCTACTCGATCTTTGGTATTAGAACTATGTGCCCTGCTGTCTGCACTTAGTTAAATATTTAGTTGTGTGCTTAGTAACGGTGCGTTATATTTTGTAGTTATGATTTAAGCTATGTGTTGGGCGATAGTGCCGTGTGCTTGCCAAGGGAGCTGTGCGCTCAGTCCTCAAGATGCTTAAGTGATCAAGAGAATTCTTTTAAGCAGCTGCTTTAATTATGTTTTTTCCTTAAAAGGGTCTGCGCACTCCGGTAAGTAAATCTCTCCTATATTTTGAAACTAACCAGATAATTAATGTTTGTGAGTATAATTTACACGTACTGTGCTACAAGATCCACATACAGCTGAGCTCATACGCAAGAAGCTGCAAAACAGCGGCGATATGTGAAATGAGATAATAAATTGCGTTTCTTGAGAGGCATCGTACTCCCCAGTGTGCTGTTCAAGGATGAATCAGATTAATCGAGAAACTGTTGAATCAGTTATGTTTTAGTTGTGTTAAATCGAAAACGCCCTGTCCTCAACTACACATACATGCAAATAGACAGACAGACGCTTTTTCAAAATCCACTTTTTTAGCTAAAATGTTTGTTGTCATACCAGATACAAATCTTTGAATACATTTTTTCAAATATGCTATACAAATAATTTACTAATTTTAAGGCTTAGACAGAGAAGGAATATGATTTGCATCTTGCATATTAAATGTCGTGCTGGAATCTCAATGATACAGCAAACTGCAATTAAAGTAAATGTCATCCACAGACGGCAGTATCCATAAAAGCATCGTTTAATTGTTTGATTTGATCCTTGGTCTAGATTTCACTATTATTATTAGGTAGTAAGAAGTTACATCGAACTTTTAAATTGAAAATATCAGTTTGATCGAGACAACCAAAATTCCTGAGCGTAGTTCATATTTCATTGCCACGTTACGTCACGAAAGCGAACCTGCAATTACTTTCTCGTTCCTGCAATTACTTTGCGCTCGCAAAAACCCAATTCCGGTAGCAAACACCTAAATTTCAACACATGTATAATGACTAGTTTGTCCAAACAAGTGCTCTAATATCGCGTGCATGCCCAACAATTCAAATAAATAAGATTTATTTTCGTCAATGTCAAATTGTTCTGTCAATGCCAGAACACAACGTAAAAACTCCATTAAAATTCTTTTATTTTACAGCTTACCTGTCGCTAAATAGAGTCGTAATAAGCTTCTATTATGAAACAATAAAAATGTGCCGTAGGTGTGCTTTTTCCCAGTTAGCCGCATCAAGATTCTTTGAAGCTTTGTTGGCAGAAGGACGTCAAGTCCCTGCCCACCAGCAAATCTCATTAAGTAAAAAGAAACTCGCGAAGTTATCTCCATCATGCAAACGGAAAGAGAATTCGAAAAAAACAAAACAAATGAGAATGGAATATTCAGAGAGTGTAACACCGTCTAGAAACTCGTATGTTATAATATTTGCACGTACTTTCACTAATATTTAGGACACCAAACCTGCTTCTCTTCGTTGTAGTAATTGTGAAGTAAAAGTGATTTTTTTGGTCACGCTTTATCACTGCTAACAACGTGCTTAATCAAAACGTGCGTTGTTCTGGCTTTTTTAAGATAATGAACACAATTATTTATTTACGAAGGAAAAACGATCGAATGAATTGCTTAAGTAGAAATCCAGTGTTGTAATAATTGTTATAGCTGACAAACAAAGCGTAAAATAGATTTTATGACCATTGCTGACCTGCTTTTATCACTACGGCTAAATAACATAGTTATAGAATTAATTCGTGTTTCGATCGTAAAGAGTTGACAATAATTATAAAAGGATGTCTATTGCTATAAACCAGCATTATTAATTAAAAGATAATAGACTCATTACTTTAGATCAAGACCACTGGCAAATATTTTCAACTTATATATGCATTTGTCGCGTATCCAAATACATAATACCCATATAATAATAATAATAATAAAAATATACAATATGGTGCAGTCGGTAAGATCAATAACAGGCATCCCAACAAAGGGGTCTTGCAAAATTCTTACTTGGTCTTGATATAAAAGTGTAGCATATGATTTAGGCGACCAACTGTTTGATTAGTAATATATATGTTACGGGTAAAGTTAGATTAACGGGTAAACCTAGGATTACCCGGGTAAACTGCGTAATACCCACGAGACATGGGTAAAGTCCGAACCTAACCTAACCTAACGTAACGTAACCTAACCTAACCTAACCTAACCTAACCTAACCTAACTTAACCTAACCTAACCTAAACTAACCTAACCTATCCTTACCTAACCAAGCGACAGCGGGTAGAACGCGGTTTACCCGGGTAATTCGGATTTTACCCATGTCTCGTGGGTAGAACGCAGTTTACCCGGGTAATCCTAGGTTTAGCCGTTAATCTAACTTTACCCGTAGCATATATACCAGACGTTTATAAGCATAAGCCACCTTTACTATTTGGGGTATTAAAATAATGAGTCCAAATTATAATATCAGTTTGTGTTTGATTGGCGGGTTTCAGCGTTACCTACTGTATTATACCTTTTTATTACCTCTTACAAGATGAAGCAAAAGTAATGACTCTTTTGCAGGTACGTTCTTCTGCTTATGCTGTTATGCCTTATGTTAAATTACTGCTGTTTATTATATAATTGTTTATATATGATGTTATGCAATAACAACCACACATATTTTTCCAGAAACAGTTATATTTAGGTACCTAAAATCACCTCTGGCTGATCTTCGCCATCGTGTTAAGTTAGATAGCTGCCTATAGAGCTTCTCACGGTGAGAGTATAGTACAGACTCTTATGGACACCAGTGTTGCAAAACTTCTCCAAATTGCTATGAAGATACCAACCACCTTATCATAATGTAATCCGCCTTTTGTTGCACAAACCGCTTATCGCTTATTATTATTTAAGAAACATCCTTTGCCTGGATCTACTTCATTTAAGCAAACGTACACTGCCGTTCAGGTGCTTACATTTGGCAACGTTTTACGGTCAAGTCTCATAAAGTTTGCCTAGTCAATAAGAGCATGTACTACACTCTCACCCTGATATGCTTTATAGGTAACTTGTTCTTTATTTGTTTGCCGCTACTGATAATAGAAGATGCTCTAAGTGTGTATGTATATAACCAAATTTTATTTGGTTTTTGAACGGAATTTTTAGACGGTAATTATTTAGAGAGGGCTGTTTCTGTCAACCGTGCATAATATACATACTTGATTGTTTAATGTATGCCATTTTCCAATCGTAACCAACTTAAAGTTAGTCTTGGTCTTGGTATCAAAAACCGAAACTAAAACGAAATGCTACTGGGTTGCCTAACGCATCTTACGAAGTGAGAACAAAGAAATATGATTTAGCCTCAACACTCAATTATTCTTTAATGCCTTAAAAGTTGAAATAAAAGTGGTTTTCGAGTATTCGAAAAATGCCTACTTTGACATCGACTTCCCTGTCCATTTTTGTTATTTCTTGTAGCTATTTCGTAATAAGGCAAAACAGAAGCTGTAGGTCAACCTTGTTTGCTTGGGGTTTTGTGTTTTATTTATCTTTTTCTTTTTCTAGAAAACGTCGAGTACGGCCATAATAAAAACAATAAGATTTTCATTTATTCTGTTTAATTGTGTAAGAATATTTACCTCAAATGAGGTTTACTCTTTCATTTAACATTGAACTCCCCAGGAAAAGGTTTAGCAATAAAATAAATAATAAATACAGCGACACCGCTTAAAAATTTAAAGATTTGGCTCCTTAACTGCGGATTTAGCTCATATTGAGCATTAATATCTCAATTTGGCTTTCAAGAACTGAAAATTTAAGAATTTTTAATATCTCTTTCATTTAGCAGTACCTATGTTATAATGTTTTGGTTTTTGTATCGACTTTATTGTCGAACCTTGTTATGTCTTACAGGAGGAAACATTAATATGAAGTATGTTTCCTTTTTCTAAATGCTAGTGCTATAGCCAATATCAGATCAGCAGAATGTATTAAAAAACTTCCTGTTTGTCTAAAAATTGTAAATTAGTATTGCCTAAGATTTATTCTAAAATATACTAAAGCATACAAGTTTTGGTGATATAGTTGGCCAAATCTGTCCCACTAGTTACATCACTATTTGTTCCATATACCAAATCATGGTAATTATCAGCCGAATCGCGACTTAATTCGGGTCCACATCTGGCTTGTTATGTAACCCACCATTGAAGTCTCTTCCAGAATGCAAAATCGATCCGCCTTTTCTGCGCGTACCATTTACATATGTTTAACCTTTTTACCCACAGCACGTCTTAATCCATGATAGAAAACATTAGTAATAGTTGCGGGAGTACAGCGCGGATGACGTAATTCTTTCAATGCGGCTTAATTAAATTAATGAAAGGATTTGTTAGCATTATCCAAGTGTTAATTTCAGATTCGGGTTCTCGAACATTATCTAACGCTGCAATCTGTCTTGCGAGGCTGCATTCCTTGAGTGGTCCGACTGCAGACGTAGCAGGAATTGTTTTAAGGTTAACATTTTACTCGGCCGTTCTTAGAAGAACTTAGTTCTAGTTGCAAGCCGAGCTTGAATATGATTTTTCTGAGAATATTCATAAGGTGTTGTTTACGGCATAACTCTGGCATTTATGGCTGAAAGGGAAGTTTGTTTGTCTGCGAATTCAAATATAAATTTCTTTGTTGAAACATAAATTTTGGTTTCACTTTTATAATACTTCCAATCCGTTTATAACGAAACGTTTGAGACTGCAAATACTTGCGTTAAATACGTTTAACGTTGTATTTCCAAGACAACTATTGTTTTAGGTATCATGTTTATTATTAACACAAACAGGTTTTTACAGTCAAAAGTGTTAAAATTTTTAAAATAATCATTAACTCTTAAAAAATGGATCGCTGATCGACATCTAAGATATATCATATACAACCGTGTAATTCGTTAGTAGAAGCATTTTATAAAAATTGTATATCAGAAAATGTCATAAATTTGGTACAACCATCTGTCGTTGTGTATAAACAATCACAGGAATGTAATTGAGAGATAGCAAATGATGATAATCGTCTATTGCAAGCTATTGCATTGTCTGGTGCTATCAATATTCACGGTTGTTTAGAATATTTCAGAGTACAATTCGAAAATTATAATTTTATTACGCAACAAATCAACAGTATTTTCTATCCTTCTGATAGTTACATAAGCAAATATAATCGAAATTCCCGTATAGTAAAAATATACGAAAATAATTTTTAAAGACTCATAAGCTGTGCTTTATGGAAAAACTTTGGTATTTATGATTGGTATGTCTCTAAAACCAAATATAAATTTGGTTCAAACTTAAATAAAAAGGAATATTAAAAATGAACCTGAATTAATTTGACGAAAATACAGTTCAACTCGCTTATAAGAAGATCGTCAGAATTACAAATATTTGTTTGTTACATCCGTTACTCATAATATCCGGGAATCAAGCTTCATTTATAGTACGAAAATTTAAAAAGTGTATTTAATATCAAAGAGATATGCTCGGAAAGTGTGGAAAATATAAATTTTTATTAGCACATTTATGGTGAACACGTTTTGAATTTTACAACCTTAAAATTTTGAAATTACGTCCATAGACAAGAAAACTACATACTTGGGCACTAGAAGATATTACAAGAACATTTAACAACAAATTTAAGGATTATATAAAATGCTGTGGTCAAACTTGTATTAGCGGGATATGAAGCACAAACACTGGCGTAAATTGAAATATAGAACCCAGAAATATTCCATAAACTATTTGGATATAATCGTTTTTCTCAGTAAAGTTTACTTGGTGATAATATCTTTTAAATCACAAAAACTACAAATGTTAAAACTATTTTAAATATTGTTCCAAAATGAGCGATAAATGCAAGCTGAAAATACAGTACAGTAAACAATGCAAATCCATACATTTAATCCGTAGACGATCGTTACATCCAGGATCTCGTTGTACCTGGGCTCGTTTTAGATAAACTGGGCTGTAGCTCGTTTTGATATAAAAATTGTTATTTTAAGGAATACAAATAATTGATAGCAAATGATGATATTTCTCTATTAAATGTGTGACGTTCGTCTGGCTTTCATGTGTTCAAATTTGAATGTGAAGTTGACAAGACGTATTTTCCGACGCATTTCCCTGAATTGTCTTAAATTTTCGTTGTCTGGTTGTAGGAACCGGCTCCGGTTGGTTTATTTTCAAAGTGTCTTGGCTAGTCCCTTGAGGAATGCAGACGTTTTGTGCTCGGAGAAAGTAAAGTGGGGTTAAATTTGCTCTTACAATTTAGATTTGGTACAGTTTTATCGCAATAGAACTCGACGATAAAGTCAGATTAAATATAAACAAAAGTCAATAACTCAGCTGAGAATATCGTGAGGTTTCTCTTAACGTCTTATACGGATAAAATTAACCGCATTACTCCCCTTAATGTTCCTGTGAAGATTTACCGTTACAGCAAAAACTCTGGGCCCAGGTTTTTGATTTGTAGTTTTCAAAACAATCAATTCTTGTTCCGGAAAAATCCTGATTACTCAACCTAACGCAACACCGAGATCTCCTTTGTTTTGATTGCTAGTGACGACAGCTACGGTGTCGTCTCTTTTTCTTGTCGCTGCTCCTTGGGGCGTCGGCCAAGCGAAAATCAACCTTTTTGGCTTACTCTGCCCTGGCGCCGAACTGAGGTAAAAACTATTGATACTTTCAGTTATTACTGGAGATTGTAAGCAGTGATTATTTGTTTGCAAAGCGCTTCGATTTGTGAAAATTAGACGTAGTTGGATTTTCATAAAATAAAGCAAGCGCTTTGTTGTCAATCGTTTAGAAATTTAATAATTCATTTTACTTGTGTTGGGAACACAGTTGATAATGATATTTTTTCTCAGTTTTGGAGGAAATGGTATAATCGGTGGCGACTCGAGTAACAGGCATAGACGTCTTAAGACGCCTTTCTTAATATACACTTTATAACTGGACCGAATCTGGTCCTCGTTAGAATGTATCGAGTGTAACTGTACGAACATTTTATTTAATATATGTGTATGTATATATATATATATATATATCCATTGTTTAATAAATTATTACTACTTATTTTTGTGTATCTTCCTTGTTGTATGTATTTTGTGAGAAGTACTGAGGTAAGGAGGAAGAACAACAAAGTAGGTTCTACTTCCGTAAGTTGCACGTCCGGCCCTTTCGTGAGGATCTTCGTTTAACTGTGACTTGAAAAGGTGGAGCCTAGTTATTTTGACTTACCCTGTACATTGTGGCAAATAGGACTTTCTTCCTGTGATCGTTTTCCACAAACCCTTCCTCTTTCCTGTGTTAACGGAACAGCCAACTACATCGATAACACATGCTAAAGTCGTTACTATCAATATATAGGGTTGTTCAGACAATTCAATAGCAGATTGAAATTTTATTTTGCAATTTAAAAATGTATTCTATAAAGCACCACAAAAAATATTACCGGCATTGGACAAACATAAATTAGAATTCCCATAATTGCATACACTAAGAAAATCGAAAGTGCGGTTTTAATACACGCAAATTACTCTATGAATTAAAAATTTTATAATTAAATTGCACGATGATTTCAAAATTTCCTTAAAAATGGTTACGCTTTTTAACCAAAATCAATTTGTATGAATTTAACTTTCTCGCTAATTTGTAAAAATTTTTAAATTATTATATTTAAATAAGAATAACAACTGTTACATTTTAGCGTGAGATTTATAAAGAAAGTGATATTTTTATTATCTTTTAACACTAGGAATATTTCACCATTTAGTAAACATTCCAAACTGGTCGACTTGCAACACCTACCAAGCCACTTCTCACTTTCGAAATCAAAACACGAAATAGAAGATAAAGGATAAGTTCTTGTTCTTGATAGAAAAACATTGAACATTTAAAAATCTAATTCACATTCTTTCTGTACAGGTATAAGATAAGTTTTGCAATTCAATTGGTATGTGTTTGTGTAGAATGTCAAGAAGCAGAAGCTAACTTAGTTTTATGTCTCGGTAGGCGTTGAATTTTAAACACGGACCATGCCCTTATATTTATGAAAACATCACAGTCTGGGTAACATCGAAATCTAGTACATTTTTATAAAACATTATGAAGAAGGAAATTATTATTACACACAGTAAAGTTCTATTATAAGCGGGTGGAATTCTAAAAATATCAATTTCCAAATGAAGTTTCCTTCACGTAGCACTAAATTCCCTACAAGAGTATTTTTATAATTAGTAACAATTAATACAGTTCCATTGTTTGAAAATTTAAAAATTATTTTTGTTGGAATTCCTCTATTATTGCCTCTAAAATATACAGAACTTTGTTAAGTAATGCAGTACGAGGGCAGCCTTTTAAGTTTTTACAAAACACCACTAGATGCCGCTGTTGAGATGTGTCATTACTATTTTCGTAAAAAGTGACATTTGTTATTGTAAAAACAGTGGCATCTTACAAATTGACCGTGTAGTTTGTTTACAATGAGTGTTTAAAAAAGCAATTTTGTGAAAAAATGTAAATTTCACTGAAGGTTTTCGTCGGATGATTTTTTACGATTTTAGTAAAGGCGTAACTCAACAATGCATAGAATCGCTTCGTTGAACTTTTGGTAATGAAGCACCATCCGAAAAGACTGTTTAGAATTGGTTTGCAGAATTTCGTCGTAGTCGTGCGTCCGTCAGTGATGCATTTCGTGAAGGTCGACCAAAATCGGTTGTTATTCCAAAAAACGTCGATGCTGTGCGCAACATGATTGTGTATGTGACATACGGTGAGATAGAGGCATCCTTAGGCACGTCGAAGACTGCAGTACATTTAGCTGTGAAAAAGATCTATTCCCGATGGATTCCGCATAATTTGACCGAAGCTCAAAAAAGGCTCGTGTTAATTGGTGTAAGGAAATGCTCAAAAAATTCGACCGAGGAACTGCAAAATCCGTACACAACATCGTAACAGGCGAAGAAACTTGGATATATTCGTATGAACCGGAAACTAAGCAACAATTCACTGTTTGGGTGTTCCAGGATGAACCGAATCCCACAAAAGTTGTTCGTTCACGAAGCACTTCTTCGGTTGTACTGGACATGCCGCAACCATTCCTTTAGAGGATCGAAGAACAGTTAACGCTGAATGCTATACAACAATTTGTTTGTCAGAAGTCATCGATGAAATCAGGAAAAACAACCGAAAACGTCGCATCATTGCTCATCATGACAATGCCAGCTCTCACACAGCACGTCAAACAATTGATTCTTTGAAGGAAAAAAACATCGAATTAATGTCTCATTGCCAGTATTCAGCTAATTTGTCGCCTAAAGACTTCTTTGTGTTCCCGAATGGCAAAAAAATGCGTGGACAGCGATTTTCATCACCTCAAGAAGCTGCTAAAGCTTTCAAAAACCATGTTTTTGAGATGCCAACTTCAGAGTGGAAAAAATGTTTCACGAATTGGTTTGAATGCCCGCAGAAGTGCATAAATAAAGGCGAATATTTTGAAACGCAATAAAACAGTTTCACACAAAAAAAAAAAATTTTTTTTCCTAGTTTTTGTAAAAACTTAAATGGCTGCCCTCGTACATTAAATATTCGACATAAATGTTTGATAATTTAGGAATATTAGTTTTCACCAGATTTTGTTTGCAAATTTACAGTGAATTCTCCAAAAAGAGCCAAAGAAATATATAATAAATAACAGAATGCTTACGTAAGCACAATAATTTAAAAAATTTTAATTATTAGTTTCAGAGTAGGTTTTTCTGTTTCATTCACCTTGTATTAACTCTCTAGATAGCGTTGAGTAATAAAATGGCTAATAAATGCATAAAATTTCACTTTAAGCCCTTGAAAACAGCAAAGTATTGATTTCTAGTGGGTTTCTTATTTCATTTCGCATTGAAATCTCCAGAGAGTGGTGAGGTAATAATGCGTTTAATTTTCAGTATAGCACTTTGCCAATTTAAGAATATTAGTTCTTAAATTTTTCTATTGTTTAGTACTGAATTCTATGCGTGTTAAGCAACCCAGGAGTTATAATTGTTCACCATTTTAAGAAAATTAGGGGAAACCGGGGTAAGTTGCAACACGGGTAAGTTGCAACACTTCCAATAATCTGAACCAAAACTATAATTTATTATGTCTTAAATACACACAGAGTTGAGAATTAATACCATCAATTCTCACCAGAGAGCGCGACGCTATTGGATAGTGTTTAACATCGCTGTACAGTGAAATGTGTTTTATGGTGTTTTGGTGAAATATTTTGTGTCACGTTTGAAGTCAACTATCTTCATTTCATCTGAGTTTCAGAAAATCATCTTACTGGTAAGTTGTAGTATACATATGCATGTTTACGAACATAGAAGGAATTTATTATGCTTTACCAGACTATCAGAACTTTTGAGGTTAGAATAATAAATCGTCACTCGAGGTAAATTGCAACAGTCGTTAAGGGGTATGTTGCAACATGCGTTGCAACTTACCTCCTATATGGTTTTGTATTGCAAGCTTATTTTTTTCCAGATCATGAGAAAATATAAGAGAAAAACCGACAGAGGTATGACGCCAGCTGATGTCGTGAAACGGGCTGCTAATTTAGTTTTAGAAAATGAAGGACACAAAGACTTTTCTATAAGAAAAATTGCAAAAGACTTTGCCATCCATTATTCTACATTATCCAGATACATTTCTAAAACTAAAAAATTTCGTGAGACTCGAAACACAGTAGAAATGCCACAATATGGATATGCAAAAATAAGAAAGGTGTTTACGGATGAACAAGAGAGTAGTTTAGTTCAGTACATCAAACGTAGCAGCGATATTATGTTTGGACTTACTCCTGTTAGTGTTAGACTACTAGCATATCAATGTGCCGTTCTGCATGCTATTAAAATGCCTTCTTCGTGGAACGAGAACAAACGGGCGGGTGTTGAGTGGTTAAACTTATTTCTTAAACGACATTCTGGTTTATCTATCCGCCAACCAGAAGCCACTAGCCTAGCGAGGGCAACAAGTTTCAACCGCACAAATGTAACTATGTTTTTTGACAAATTGTCGGACGTTTTATCACGCCATCAATTTGAAGCTTCTGGAATATGGAACATGGACGAAACTGGCGTTTCAACAGTTCTGCGCCCAAGAAAAATACTTGCTGCGAAAGGTAGGAAGCAAGTGGGCGCAATTACTTCCGCAGAACGAGGTGAAATGATCACCGTAGCAGTTGCGATTAATGCTCAGGGTAACACAATTCCACCGATGTTTATCTTCTCGAGAAAACGATTTAGAGATCACTTTATTCGAGATGGCCCCACCGGATGTATTGGTGTCGCCAACGGATCCGGATGGATGCAGGAAAATTCTTTTTACGTTTTTATGCAACATTTTATTAAGCATTCCAAACCTTCAAAGGAAGCTCCAGTAATTTTGTTATTGGACAACCATTCATCACACTTAAGTTGTAAAGTGCTTAACCTATGTAAAGACAGTGGAGTCATTATGATCTCATTCCCACCACACTGCTCACACAAACTGCAGCCCTTGGATTTGACAGTATTTGGACCCTTTAAAAAATATTGCATTTCGGGTATTAGTGCATGGTTAAAAAGTAATCCTGGTAAAACCTTAACCATTTTTGATTTACCATCAATTATAAAGCATGCTTTTCTAAATGCTGCAAACCCAAAAAATATAATTTCTGGGTTTACAAGTGCTGGCATATTTCCTTTAAATCCCATAATTTTTGCTGAGAGCGAGTTCGCACCAGCGTTTGTTACAGACAGACCTGAACCTGTAGAAACACACGATAACTCAGATGGTGTACGACAAGAACAAGAAATACATCACCCAATAATTGTGAGACCAAGCACATCAACTGCAAATAATGACACAGATACCACAGTAAGAGTTGGACCAACCCCTACGCCAAGCACGTCGAAATCTGATAATGATTTAAGACGAGTAGAAGAAATTGAACGGCCACGATTAAGCACACCAAAAACATTTTCTCCCGAAGTTTTGAGACCATTCCCTAAAGCTGCTCCACGGTCAATTGCAAATAATAGAGGGAGGAAACGAAGAAAGGCAGCTATTCTGACAGATACACCTGAGAAGCAAGCCTTGGAGAATGAAGAAAAGCTTCGAAATGGTAAAAAGAAAAAAAGTTCTGACAAAGTACCGCAATCCAAACAAAATAAAAAACATATTGTTAAAAAAGGACCTGAAGTCAGAAAGTTGGTAGCTGACTCTTCAGATGAAGAACCATTAATCAAGAAAATTGTAGAAAAGAAGATGGCCAAGAACAATAATAGGAAAAAGGCAGTTCATACATCTTCTTCAGAAGAAGACGATACACTCTGCTTGGTATGTGGTGATATTTATGAAAAGTGTAATGCAACTGAAGATTGGTTACAGTGTACTCAATGTAAAATGTGGGCTCACGCAAAGTGCGCAAAAAATAATCCTTATTATGTGTGCGTAAACTGTCTTTCTGAATATTCCGAAGAGTCTGAGTAATCTGTTGCAACATTCCCCTCTCATTGTTGCAAGTTACCCCTTAAGCGGGGCATGTTGCAACACATGACAACTTTTTTTTGAAAATATGTATTATTTGTATTTTGTTAATTTAAGCATTAATATTGGCTTATTATGTTCCTAAAATATGAATTTATCTTTTGTATGGTTTAAGCATTATATTGTTGATTAAATGCAATTTAAAAATATATGTATGTAAATTTTGTTGCAACTTACCCCGGTCTCCCCTAGTTTCCACGTGGGGGTTATCGTTTATTTAGCATTGAAATCTCTAAAAGCATGTATTTAATAATAACATGAATATAAAAGTGTAACTATTACCGCCTGAATAACTAAGATATTAATCACTAACTGCTGTTTCTACACTTATTGAGAAATTGAGATGCCCAATTTATCGAAAAATTACGCGATTAAACACGTAATTACTAATTTCTGAATTAAGATCTTTGAAAATTGGGATTTTAAGTTCTAATGTGACAGCAAAATTTCTGTTTTAAAATAATCTTCTGGATCAGGAGTCAAAATCTTTCGTTTAGAGGTCTAAATCTCAACGATAAAGTAAAGATTACGAGTTTCAGACTTCATAAAGATTTATTTTCGTAGTTTCAGCGTTAATATTTCTTTTTTAGTAGCAGAAGTCTTATTTTAAAATCGTAGTCGAATTATTTAAGAAACTTATCTCAATTTTAGATGTCAATAGACAAAACTTTATTTTAAAGTTGAAATCACCTGATTCATTTTTAATTTTAAATTCAATATCTTAAATTGAAATAAAGATATCTAAAATGTCTACTTTAAAGCTGAAATCGCGACCTTCGGAAGTAAATATCTCAATTTTGAAGTCGAAACGTTGAATTCGATTGCCGATAGCAACAAATTCGAGTATTAAAGTCGAATTCGTCTGCTTCAGTGTCAAGGCGAAATAGTTTTAAATCTATATCATTATTTTAAAGTTTATCATTTAAGAGTTAGAGTTCCAATGTGATTAGGTTAAATTTCGATTTTAAAGTCGAAACTATGAGTTTCAGAATTAAGATAGTATGTTTAGTATCAATATTTAGATTTACAATCGAGATGTCTAGTTGAATTGTCAACAGTGACAATTTAGATATTGAGTTCACGTCCTTCAGAATGAGCCGAAGCTCCTAGAATCTTGATTGACGTCATTTCAAAAGCGAGATCTGGAGTTCAAATGTCATTAGCCAACATCTCTAGTTTAAAGTTGAAATTACAAATTTCAGAATCAAAACATTTGCTAATCAATACCTAGATTTAAAGTCGAAATGTCTACTGTAACTATCGATTGCTACAATGTAGGTTTTAAAGTTCACGCCGTTCACAGATGAAGCTCGTACTGTCTCTACAGACGTTATTTCGAACGCGAGATCTGGATTTAAAATACTATTAGCTTTATTTAAAGTCGAAAACACATGCTTCGGCATCAGCAAATCGTATTTCTAAATTGATATCTGGATTTTAAAGTAGAGCCTTGGAGTTCAAATATCGATAATCGATTTTATACTTGATTTTGCGAGCTTCACCGTCAAGACTGCATTTCAAAAGCAATCTAGAGTTTAAATGTCGTTCAGTAAACTCTATATTTTAAAGTCGAAATCGCGAACTTTGCAGAGTCATAACTGTGTACTGGGCAACCGATATCTGGATTTTAAAGTTGGGATGCCCAGTTCAAATATTAATAGTAACAGTCAACTGAAATGAGTTCAGCGTCAACACATAGTGTTTACAAGTTATCTTGATGTTAAGGTGAGTTCTCGAAATTAGGCTCTAGTGACGAGTTGATCATTAAAGATCTTGTATTTGGAAGATTTAGGGATTCAATTTCATTGGTCAAAATTTCCATTTTAAAGTTGATATCACGAATTTCCTCTCAAGTTTCATTACGAATTTTAGCATCCACACATTGTCTTTGGAAGTTGCTATCTCGATTTAAAAGTGGAGATTTCGAGTTCAAATAATGATTAGCATAATTTCGATTTTAAACTTTAAGTAACGAGCTTTAGAGTCATTTTAAAATCGAAATCTGATTTCAAATGCTGTTCGATTAAAAACTAATCTTGAAGTCGAAATCCCGAGTTTCAGCATTAAGACTGCTTATTTCGACTTTAATGCCGTAATTTTTACTTCAAATATTAATAGTCCCAATCTCAATTTTTAAGTTATGCTGCCGAGCTTACACGAAATTGACATCCTTGTTCTAAGCTGAGCTGTCAAAATTAGATTCTAGTCATGAGTTTTTCATTAAAGATCT
>JABXWE010017565.1:0-34086 GCA_014611495.1 Limonius californicus
ACGTATATAGTAGAGAATGAAGTATGCCTGGTTGCATATTAAAAGGAAATTAAGGGGCACCGCAGATATTTGGCGGGACTTCTTACAAACCTTGTAAGTCTGTTCGTTACGAGGCAAGGTTTTAGGATAGCACTTGAACAACCGTTTTGAGGAAAATAACTCTACTGTTGAATAAAGATGATATGAACAGTTTCCAGTATGGGAAAGTCCAGGGAGGCAGTCGCGTCCACTTATTTTGTTTTCTGACCAGTTCTGCGTTCTTTCAGTAGTTTTGTTTTAGGTATGACATAATTTGTTTCCTGTTTATTTGCGTCCCTTAGTATTTGAAAGTCTGCACCTCTTCAAATTCATGCCTTCTTATTCTCGTTATTTCGCTTCTTTCTTCTACTTTACTATTACATCTCGCTTATTAACTCCGATTTCGGGCGTGCATCGATTGCGCACTTTCTAAATCTTTAATCCCACAACCCTTTTAGTACCTGCATCCAGGTACGTTAATTGCGCACTGGGCACTAGGATTAGAATAATTTGCACTTAAGAGGGTCGACTCCACTCGAAATTTCCTATAAAACAGCTTTACTTCAAATCGGTGTTAAATACCTAGGTGTACATCTTGATAGGAAGCTTACATGGGGAATACACATAAACAAAAAATTAAATGAATGTCATGCGAGACTAGCACAGCTATATCCTATCATCAACCGTAAATCCTCGCTAAAAACCGAATGTGCACTTCTTATGTATAAAGCTTTATTACGACCTGTAATCACGTATGGATGCTCAGTTTGGGGAGCAGCCTCAAAAACGCACATCAACAAAATCCAAGTGTTGCAAAAACAAGATTCTGAGAATATCTACAAATGCCCCGTGGTATATTAGAAATAAACATCTACATGATGAACTAGGTGTGCCAACCGTCAAACAATTCATTCAGAAATGCAACAAAAAATTTTTCAAAAATATACCATCTTGCCCAGGTGCAGTCCACTACTCCGTTGGCGAGAAGAACCTGCATGCGAGACTAAAGCGACTTCTTCCACAAGATCTCATCAACTCAACTGACAGCGATAATAGTGCATCGGATTAAAAATGTGTAGTGCGTGAGGAGCTAGTAGTAGCTGCCCTCTTAAAGTTATTACAAGTGCAAAATTATCATCTTCAACTCAACTGTGGATAACATTAATTTGTTGAGCCGGTTACAAGTATATAATTAAAAAAAAAAAAAACTAATTGCAAAATGATTTTCGAACCGAAAAAAATTGAGCGCATTCTAGAAAGATTGCTGTAGGTCCGTACTTTGCAATTTTTTGTATAAAATTAACCAATCGGCAAAAAAAAAATTACAAACTATCTACATTTTTGAAAAAATATGGTTACTTCGAATTTTTTTTTGACAAAATCGAGACATATTTATAAAATGTTGCAATATACATTTATAGAGTAGAAATACATCTTTTAGCTACGATTTTTTATTTAATAATTTACAGTTTCCAAGTTAATTAATAACCGATTCAAAATTTACAATTTTTATACTGTTTATGTTACTAGGGATTACTGTCGAAGTTTAAGTCCAACAGTATTGTGTTGAGTTATAATCTCATAATACCTGCATTTCAATTACAGAAAAAGATAAACAGTGTTTAGTTAGAAAGAGACCACTTCGTTGGTTGGAGTCGACCCTCTTAAACTATCAGGGGGATCCATAACGCGTTACTTTTAGTTTGGCCATTTGTTTCATTAATTGGGTGTCGTTTTCACCTAGCTCAAGCTTGGTTTAGAAAAATTCAAGCGCTTGGATTAGTTACCGAATATAAAAATCCAGATAGTGAAATGGGAAAGTGGCTGACTTGCATATTTGG
The DNA here is from genome assembly GCA_014611495.1 of Limonius californicus. NCBI lineage: Eukaryota > Metazoa > Arthropoda > Insecta > Coleoptera > Elateridae > Limonius > Limonius californicus. The sequence goes on from JABXWE010017565.1 coordinate 1,860, forward strand.
TTTACCATTTTTAGAACCTGCACAGGTTGCAGATTGCTTAATTTTTGATTTAATCAGCATTCAACCCCATGATCCCAGAATTACTCAATTTTCAGATTATTTGATAGAAAATTATATAGAAAGTGATTCTGTTTTTCCCCCGACCCCCAGAATTATGGGCTAGTTGTAGTGCCAGTATTGAAAGAACGACTGATGCTTGCGAATCCTTTCATTCCCGATTTAATAATTTTTATAAAGCACACCCATCATTATTTTCATTGTTTTCCGAAACACCTTCTTTATTTTTAACTCTTACTCCTGATTTTTCCTTCGTCATCTGTACAAGTTTTATTATTTTCTTCGATATATTTAAGTTTCTCAGGTCTTCCATTAGTTTTATCGTCCGTACTCCGTCGAAAACATTCTGGATGTCTATAAACAGGAGGTACATTTTAGTGTTGTGTGTATAGCATCTATTTACAGGGTGGCCTACCGAAATCGAAACAGGCATATTTTGTGACTCTAAACCTCAATTCTTCGAAAAATGCCCGACACGTCAAATTAATTTGCCAAGGCGGCATGTAATGCGGCTATTTCCGTTCACCTATCTTCAACGCCAAATTTGAGGTGACCTTCATCCTAAATATTTTAAATGGTAAGGGGGATCAAAAGACAAACCATTTGAGAGCTCGATGAATTTGCTTGAAAACCACCTCAATTTTGGGGTTGAAGATGGTGAACGGAAATAGACGTATTACATGCATCCCTGGCAAATTAATTTGACGTTTTCGGACGTTTCTCGTAGAACACACCTGTTTCGTTTACGATGGGTCACCCTGTATAGCCGACAGAGCTTAAAATTGCCTCAGAAGAAATAGGACTAACAGTGAACCTGAGAAAAACAGAAATCGTGGCAACTGAAAAAATGGCCTTACTACGAAAACATCGAAAAACTAGATAAATATATACCTATGTACGTCACACGATGAAACTTATCAAGGAAAACTAAACGGCGGAAGTAAACAAAAGAATTTGCATGACTTGGGTGGTTACTAGAAGATTGGGAATACTTCTAAGAAATCCTATCATATGAACAAAATATTAGTACCTGCATCTTTCCAGTGATCAGCTATGGAATGGAAACTATGTCACTCACTATCAAATTCTCTAACAAGCTCGGAACACAATAAGTCGTTGAACGAATTATGTTGGGAATAAGCCTAAGGGCTGAACACATAGTGGAAGCAGAGAGCAAAGCAGCGATGATAGCGGAGAGCAAAGCGACGAAAACAAACAAATGAATTCCTGTTAAAACGCGCATAGTGAAGCGCACTGCAACGAGATAATCGCGCTGTTATAATCGAGCAAAGCGACGCTACAAGGAAGTTTGATTTCTCTGCTTTGCTCGTTGCTAAAAGTGATGGACATCGAGACATTGATAAGTAGTGTTTTCATTAAAAACCCTTTATGATATCAAAAGGATCCTCAACACCGTAATCGGTTTATAATAATCGGCGATTGAAGTTTGTCCAATTTTTTACCAACTTATGTTGAATTTTTTTCAATATATAATCAAACGTTGAAATACTCATGCGAAAAAAAGAATGAAACTTTTTTGGGTGTTCGCGTAGTTGCTTATGCAAATGATGAAATTCACCATGTATATGTCTACTTCTATTTATTCTGTGAACATTACACCTTCTAGTCTTTATCTTTTTATTTTTTTCTGTTAGTAAGAAATCCATGTTACTTTGTGCACCTTTTGCTCGCTATTAAACGCGTTCACTATGTGTAGCCACGTATTTTGTCAGCTCGCCGCTTTGCTCTCCGCTTTCATCGCTGCTTTGCTCTCTGCTTCACTATGTGCTTAGCCTTTAGGCTGGTCGTCCTTTGGATGCGTTTTCCTGCGAATTTCCTTCGGCAGAAATCGGACGAAGAAGTGCGAATGATCCGGATCCTTTGAAACGTACCGAAGCGCGTACATTGTATCAGAATACATCGCGCGTATTCTGCCGAAAACAACCGATGTGCGAACCTATCCAAAACAAATGGGATATATCGCAGTTGTTCTGACGAGTTAGGTACTAGGTACACTAGTAGGAAAAATGGACGTTGAAAAATTAATAAGTCTGGTTAATGAAAGAAAGCCTTTGTGGGACATGACCGATAAATCATATCACATGAGGGACATACAGAGAAAATTATGGCAAGAAGTGGCAGTTGAAATAAGTGCTAATGGTAAGTATAATTAATTAAAATAACGCCCTTTATTATATATTTAATGTAACATTTCGTGAAATTATATCGTATAGAAATGCAATTGGTTTTGAATTAACTGTTGGTGAGAAATAAGCTGCAGCAAGTACTTATTGAAGAAGAACAATTGGCAATGTACGCGCCTCGATTGGCCCTCGAGCGTCACCCGCGTCATGCCATCCCCATGAAGGAGGAATATCAACAACGTTGCCATCTCCAATATACACGAACACCAATTCCTCCAGAGCATCATCATCATGTTATTCCAATGAATTCACACCAATTAATTCCCCAATTACTTTGACAGAATCCTCCGAGGTTGCAGATAATTCAAATGGAATAAGATATGACGTCCCCTCTCAACAGTCATTGTCTCTTCAAAACTATATTTCCGAATTCAATTGGAAACAATAATATACGCTGAACAATAAACACCATAACATTAAAATAACATATCTCTTTTCTTGTATTCTTACTACCTATGTATACCTAATAAAATTTAATGATGTTGCAACTCTATATTTATAACTTACCTCAGCGTCACACTCAATCGCTCTTCTGGTGAAATGGTTTCACGGAAATTCAACATTTTTTGTAGTGGTTCTCTTATGGCATCTAAAGTATAGTTAAACGTATCCTGATTCATGCGATAGTAATCGAAAAATTTTGTCTCGTCGTTCTTTAAATCATTATATAAATGATGAAATTCTCCAAATTCTTTTCGTTTTGCTAGAATATCATTAACCCAACACTTTTTTCTTTTTAACTTTAATCGCCGTCTAACAAGATAACCATTTTCCAAAAGATAATCATCCATTATTTAATAACACACTGCTTTCACACAGCCAGTGGTTGATTCGTACTGCGTAAAAACTTGTCCAGTGGACGATATCACCTATGGGAAATATGACGAAATTATTCGTCCGATTTCTGACGAAGGAAATTCGCAGGAAAACGCATCCAAAGGACGACCAGCCTTAAAGACCACATTAGAAAAAAAATTATCCGGAGAATAACGAGGGTAGAATACGTAATGAAACTGTAGTAACTACAGTGGCGGTCGGCGAGGTTTCAATAAGGAGGGGCGCATTTTAATTGTAGGAACAAAAATATATGTTATTATAAGAAAACACTCACCTGAAATTGTGAAGTTTTTAAAAAAACGTTAAAAGTTTATAAACTGCATTCTTGTAAATTGCTTTCAAACCATAATATAAGATAGTCATCGAATCAGTAATTACTTAATAAAAAAGACACCCAAAATGATTAATTTCGTTAACTAAACTCCTGCTGATAGACATTGTAGCCAACGCATTCAAGGTCATTACTATTTAAGCATGGTGTTTCGTAAAAAGCTATTTGCACGATTTAATGTGGAAAATCAATGTTCAACTTCGGCGGTTGTCATAGGTGTTGTTACAATAATATTTAGAAGTCTCAGTGTTTCCCTAAAAGTTTCGTCAAGATTATTTCTTAACAAAAATGTTAAAATATTCATAGCACCAGATATTTCTTTAAAGTCGGATCTTCTGCGTACAACTTCTAACTCGCTTTTTAAGCTCTTCTTAGAGAGCACGGGATAAAAAAAACTACTCTGTCTAAATATGAGTATAAGTTTATAAGTCTCTGCAGAAGAACGATAGGTGTAACACCTGTTTTGCGCTTTTCTCTCCATTTTTTGTGTTAAATTTAATTTCGGTGTGGCCTGCCGAATGTTTTAATTTGAAGTGTTTTCTTCAATCGAAAGTCTTGAAAAGTCAATCTTTGAAAGGTTATTACTTATATACTATTCATTGTTTACTAGTCACAAAACTGCACATTGGAATAGAAAAGTTGAAGCGCGGGCGAATCTTTGGCCCACTAAATGAAATGAAATAATTAATAATCATCATATACGCGACCGCGAATTTTGCGGCGAAAATCGCGGAATGGATGACAATTTAAACGTTAAAATGTTAGCTATAGAACACAAACGTTTGCAGAGTTAGTTTATTTTAATTATTATTTAAATACAGAAAAGAAAAGATGCTTAGGTGTAGTTGTGTTAATGGTGGTGGTACTATTTTATACAAAATGTTCACTAGTGTAATACCTTGGTAATTATCACATATTGTGGGTTCTCCCTTTTTCGGTATTTCCACAATAATTTCGCATCTTTACTCTTTTAGCATCTCTTCTGACTTCCATATCTCTATAATTAGATCGTGAGGGTTCGTCCTACATAGTTTACCATTCGGCCATAAATTTCATCGATCCCTAGTGATCTGTTATTTTGATTTTGTTCACAACTCTATAAAATTCTTCGCATGTCGGCTCAGCTACTGCTATCCTTATCTTATCTTCTTCTGTTTCTGTACTAGTTCTTCCATGTAGTTGCTCTTTTATTGCGTGTAATAGTTTGCGAAAGTTTTTTTTTCATATTTCTTTTATTTCCTCGGTGTTATACTGTATGTATCCGCCTCGTACTGTTTAAGCTTCTTCATTAGAAGTTATAGTTACAAGGGGAATCATACAAATTAAAGTTATGTTAATTGATATTATGTTTGTTAGAAGAGCAGAGCAACTAATTATTATTATTAGGCTTTAATTAAAAATTAGCTAAAAAGATGGTAAAAAAAATAAATTTCTAAATAAACAAACACTTTTTTTCAATTTTTCGTGTATTACTTTATAAAGGGAATCTCCAAATCTAAATTATATTAAAAGAATTAGATTTTTTCAAAGTGAGAAAAATACAAGAGAAGAAATTGGGGTATTAATAAACCCTTCTTTATTTTAAATTATCTTTTACTGCTTTTGATAAAAAATTCTAAGGAAATGTTTATTAGAAGGGAGATCTCGGAAGTTACGTTAATTAAAAATTTCTATCACTTCGGTGAACTATATCTGTTAAGTTAAAGTTGGCGGATGGAAAGATAATAAGAAAACTAATGGAATTAATAAACACTTTTTTTTATATCTATTATTTATTGCTTCTGACAAAACATGTTGCAAGCATCTTTAATTACTTCAAAATAAAGAATTCTATAAACTATTTTTAACTGATAGCGTACCCATTAATTTGTACATTCAATGCTATAAATTAGCAGCAATCAAATACTTACATACTAAAAAAATGTCAGATAGGGTACTTTGGAAATTCCAGGTCAACCCGAACCTAACCTTGATCCAAAACCACTTATTTCTTAGAATTACATTTATGTGAATTACACATTTGCTGTTATAGTACCTTTTTAAGTTCAAAGGTGAACTAAGAAGTAACAACATTGCTTGGGTCATCACAGTAGACCTCAGTTCAGAGCGCATAGCACCCAGTAAATAAGTTTTATGTTTGTTAGTCCAGTTTCGATAATTATGAAGAACTTTATTGCAATATTTTGCTGGTTAAATGTGCTTAATTTAGTATATACAAGTAAGTATGTTTTAAATTTACAATTACAGTCGAACTTCCATATATCGTTGTGCTAAGGGATCGTGAAAAAATTCGTTATACAGCGTTGCTCATTGGTGCGTCAAAGTTTAATATTAGCATTATAAAAATGATTTGGAAGTTTTTCTTTTTTTGACGTGATGCGGTGCCAAACTGCACACATTTTAAACATATTTTTAAATGTACACGGTGACTCACTTGGGTGTAGCACCTTTAAACTATTATTTTTTAAATAGAACACCCTGTATATTATACTTTTCATCCAATAAAATTGTCTTTTCAACCATCTCCTGGATTTTAATTTTGAATGAGGCGTTGTCGGGTTTATCTATAAAATTTGAAAAGTTTGGTCGGCACAAGAAGAAATTAATTCGGTGCGAAAGTACTACGATTAATTAAGAATGCATATTTTGCAGTTATGCAGTCAAGAGAGGTACTAAAACAACACAACTACCAAAAATTAATTTTGTGATACATGGTGTTTTGTATCAGGACAAATTTAATTTATTTAAAGAGCGTTTCTCAAATTTTTCAAAGGGAACTCTGTATTTTATTATATTTTTGAATTGACACGTTAAGTCTCCACACTTAACTTTTTCCAAAAACTATTGTTCACTGACGAGTCGACCTTCACCCAATGTCGTAGCCCAAATCGACTTAATACTCATTATGCAATCGAAAACCGAAGATTTGTAAGTTGATGGACAAGGACAATGTTTGGGGAGGTATTGTGGGCGATTTTATGATTGGGCCTCTTTTTTTAGCAAACGTCTGAATGGTGCGCAATATTTGTATTTCTTGCAAAATAATTTGCGCCACCTCCATAAAACTTCCCTCCAAATCTAATGGAATATATGTGTTTCGGCACATTTGACTCGACAGTTCTCGAATCAAAAATTCAGGAACAGGTGTTTAGGTCGCGGCGGTCCCATCAATTGGCCAGCTAGATCGCCAGACTGGGCAAAATAGATTTTTCCTATGGGGACCTATAGAACATACTGTGAAATATATCCCTGCAACTACTGCAAAAGATAAGAGACAACGCATATTACATATATGCTTTTGTTACAATTTCGTTTAGTCTATGCGAGCAGTAAAGTCGTTTTTGAAAAGACTGAACGTTTGTGTTGAACAGAACGGAGGTCACATTGAACATTTGTTATAAATGAATACTTATTTTGATTTGATTATTTATAAACTAAAATAATATCATTTTTTATCTACTTCTTCTTCTTCTTAAGGTGCCGTCTTTTGATGCGGCTGTTCTGAATAAATCTAATGATGTGCAATGAAACCATTTTCTCAGATTGTATAACCGTGAAATTCTCCTTCTTCCCACTGATCTTTGACCTTCGATTTTACCCTGTATTATGATTTGTAATATGTCGTATTTGTTTCCTCGCATTATGTGGTCTAAGTATTGCAGTTTTCTTTTTTGTATCTTGAAAACAACTTCTTTTTCCTTCCCAATCCTTTGTAGGACTTGGTCATTAGTTATTGTCTCTCCATTTTTATCTATGTTATTAATAATAAATGTAGTAACTTTATATCAAAACCATGACTGCTAGATTAGGTAGAAATAAGAAATTTAATAATTCAGTGGATTGCAAAGAAAAAGTAAAAATATCGATTTTAAATATAAGACAATATTCATAAAAATTGTGGAGAATTAACCTCACAATTCAAAAATATAATAATATACAGAGTGTTCCAATTGAAAAAGCGAGAAAATATTCTTTGAAATAAACTAAATGAAAAACCAGATTATTGGAAAGACAATTTTACGCTGAATTCAAATATATATACATATATATATATATATATATATAAATACAGGGTGTTCTATTTAAAAAATAATATCATAATAATCACCCTGTATATTTATAATGTGCACATTTTGGCACTACATCACTTAAAAAAAGAAACATTTCTAAATCATTTTAGTAATGCCAGTATTGAACTTTGACGCACTAATGAGCAACTCTGTATAGAAAATTCAATAAAAGCAAGGAAAAGTAAAAATTTTTAATTGAAGCAATTTAGAAATCTATACCTTTAAATAGGTACAGACATACATACATTATTACTTAAAAAAACTCAGTTATTTTTTGTTGCAGGATGCACTTAAATAAAGTTTTTTGTTCGAAGAACGTTTAAACTAGAAAACACTCCGTCAGGTACATTTTCTTGCTACTGAAATGCTCACCGAATCGTGGAAAATGTTGTAAAAACGTTCTCCTCTGCAGGAACGGAAACCACACTATCCCATTCTTTGCATTCGATTTCTTGCAAGGTGCAGTTCTTTTTTTCAGTTTCTTCTACAAAATTGTATTGGCGACCCTGTATAATATGCTTGTCGCTAGGATACTCGAATGCTATAACATTTTCATCCATTTGCAGATAATCTTGCAATTCATCGGAAACATTAATGTTAGTTTGCAAATTTTCTCAGCTTTTCTTTAATTGACAACAATATTGTCTTCTGTTTCCCATTCGTGCGTATAATTTTCAGTAAATGCCGCTTTTGAAATGCAATTTGCAATTGTTGGCGATGGAACATTTGTCCACACTTTTGGTAATTCGGCAATGCAGTCCTCAGCGATAATAATCCGGACAAAGGTTGATTATGTTCAATTGCTTTAATGGTCAAGTAGAATTAATTTGATATTTTTTATTACATCTTGATCCCATGGTTGTAACTTGACGTCAAATTTTATGGAAAGAATTCAAGTTTAACATTTTAAAATTTACATGTATGAGGAGTGTTCAATGATATATCTACTTGAGCAGGAAATTGAAGACGTATAAAACGAAACTATTTTATTTTGCTATACAGTCCCCACTACATTGAACAGGACGCCTGATGTGAGCTATCCGCGCCTTCTTCCGTAGTATTTTCACGTAAAGCGGCCAAACGATTCTCTAGTAAGGGTGCTGTTGTGTGGCATGCACTCTAAGAGCAAAAATCTATCCTTATTCCAAAACACACCTGCCATCACCTTCCCAGCTGATTTTTCCACTCTGAATTTCTTAGGGGTTAGTTCGATGCTTCCATTGCACAGACTCAGTTTTTAACTCAGGACAGACGAACACTTTATCTCCAGTCTCCAGTAACCAAATGTTGATAAACATCATCTGAGCCCATGTGCAGAAGCTCCAAGTTCTTTTGGCATCACTGGCGTCTGATGTCCTTTTTAAGCTAATTATTTTAATGATTTTGTGAATTATGTCACTTGCGATGCCCATTTCTTCCACTATCCGACCAATCTTCACTTGTCTGTCAGTCATTATTAAATCTTCAACTTTTCTTCACATTTCTGGTGCAGGTGCCTCAATGCCGTCCAGTGTGAAAGTCATTTTCAATCAACTCTATACCCAATTTAAATTGCATTCTCCAAAATTTCATTTTGTGGGATGAAGGAGCATCCTCACCGTAAACTGCCACCAGCCTTTCAAGACAAGCATCGACTTGTTCAAGTTCGATCGGGATTATTTTTCACAGCTAGGTGGATATATTATTGAACGGTCCTCGTACATGTAATCGCTGTGGCCGGCGGATGGGCACGGTAGTTATTAATAAACATCACGACTTTTCGTATCTGCTTCGCCATATTATTATTAATTTAAACAACCATTTTTAAAAAATTACCCCTGTCATCCAAGCTTTCTATTAAAGGCGTAAGCGACTCACGATGCCTTTAAAACAAAGCGCATTTTTGGTTTTACCAGTATAACGAAAAGTTTGAGATTTTCTGCACCGGTCATATTACTCTTTACTACGTTTACAATTAAAAACCGGCCATTTTTAAAAGCAAGAGTTTTGTTACGTAGACATTTAAAAAACAACCCTGTTTCGTTGGCATTGAAGATCCTTTTCTGTCGTATTGCTTCAAATGGTTGCTAGAACATTTTTTCCCACATTTCTCAGTCTTCTACAGTGACATTTGCACTTCCACCAGAAATTCCTTTTTTGCACAGTGCCATGTCTTTTTTTAATTTGTCAACTATCCAGTTCTTGCTTGAAAATTACTCGGTTGATTTAACTTTCTTGCATATTCCAGAACCTTTTTTATTACATACATAATCCGTCCCCTTGTACCCTAGGGTGTCGAGGTAACTTCTGATTGCTTTAACTTTCCCTTATATAATACAAATTTCTTCCGGTTCTTTGCCATTTTTTGAGTTCCAGTTTTCCCTGTCTGTGTTAGAATAGCGTCTACTCAACTGTTCCACTTTCATTTCAGTCTTCCCCTTCTATTCTTTCCTATTGGTCTAGACTCCCATACCTCCTTTACTTGTCTCTCCTTTCCCATTCTGACTAAGCGTGTCTTCAACTAATTTAACCCCTAATTCTCTTCTTATATCTTCTATTCTTCTCCTTTCGCTCGTTCTTACTTTGAGCGCTATTCTGCGACATTTCATTTCGTCTGTAGACTTCCTTGCTGTCTACCCGTTGCTATCCAGTTCTCCCCTTTATATAGTAGTACTGACAGGAACATTGTTTTGTATATCGATGTCTTTGTGTTTTTTATTATCTCCTAGTGGTCAAGAAATTTTTCTGTAATGCGTAGTAAATTCTATTTGCCGACAGTATTATTTTCTTTAGTTTGTCTTCTATGTATCCTCCGCTGTTAACTGTGCTTTCTCGGTATTTGTACTTGTTCAATACTTCCTTCTTCAATTTTTTTCTTAACTTCGGTTTTGTTTTTCCTGATTATCATAGTAATGGTTTTCTTCACGTTCAGGTGTAATTTCTGTGCAGCTAGTACTTTCGTGCATATTTTAAAATCTTTCTCCAGATTTTTCCTTGAATTGGTAAACAGTACCAAACAGATGCCATCGGCAAATGCGCTATAAGTATAAAAATTATAGAGTCTTAATTGTATCCCACTACATATTTCTTCACTTTTGTCTGGCACTTTTTAATTTCTCTCATTTCTTCTCGATTACTTTTACTGTAAATGTGTGATCTTGCACACTATGCCCTGGCCTAAAACAACTATGCGCGTTCTCTAGCTGGGCTTCTACTGCTTTCCTCAGTTAACATTTTAGGATTCTTTCATAGACCTTAAATGTTGTGCATAATAAAGTAATTCCTCGATAGTCTGAACACTCATTTGTATCCCCTGTCTGATTTATACATGGGTATATGATGGCCTCAATCTTCCATTCATCTAGTACAACTTTTTGATTCCAACATAGATGTAAGATCTTGACCATTTTTTCTTTCACTTTCTCTTCCATTATTATTAATTCGGGTCCTACCACGGCTACTTCTGGCGCTTTCGCTGTCTGTATCCGTTCCTTTAGGTCTTCTTGTGTTATCAGTTTCCCTTCTTTCTTTCACTGATTTCCTGTAATCTTTTCCAGAAATTCTCTTTTTCTGTTTGTTTTTCAGCTTCATTTGGGTCCTATGCTATTAATATTGTTGTGAATAATGTACAACACAGTTGAAAGTACAAAAACGTCTTTTATTAAGAAGGTAAAATGAAAGAGAATACAATACACAAAAACAACTAGACTCACCGAAGCTTTAACGAGAAGTGGTGCTTTAGTACAAAGTTACCATCTCTCTACTCTTGCAAAAACATATAAAAAGGAAAAGTAACTATAGTAACAAAAGGTGCCAGCTTTAACATGTATAAAAACGAGTACATTTTTATGTTTAACAAATATTGTTATAATTTCTTCTTACCTTTCCTATTTCGTCATTAACATCCTATCTTTAATATATTACCATTTCCTTATACGTATCTGTTAATCTATTTTGTTTAAAACTGCTTTGTCAATGTCCATAAACACAGGAATTAAAACTTTTTTCTGCCAGAATCTAGACTTTCATTTTGCCTAATGATGGAGTAACGATTTTTAAAGTTGTTTGGGGTAACATAACCAAACGCGCTGCTGTGCCCTTTTTCTCGCCTTAATCGATTTCATCTAAGAACTTCAGCTTTTCACATACACTTAAATAATTTCTGCTACGTTTTGTCATTTTATGAGTTTAGTAATACGAGTACACTACGCAAGAATGCAAATACAACTGTAAACTAAATATTTGTAATTGTATGTTCAAACTTAAATACAAATCTTCTTGTACGGTCAGGGAACGCACAAGGGGTTGGAAAGTAAGTTTAAAATTACGAGAAAGGCACAGTATATGTAACATTGAAATACACAATACAATTTTGTTATCTCTGATGGAAAAAATATCCAGGTTTTAATTTTTCAAGCTGGAAAAACATTCGTTAAATAGAAGTTCGACTGTGTCGGTATTATTTTTATTCATAAATTTGTAAACAACATTTTGGCTTAAAACAATAATCCAATAGATCAGATAATAAATAAAATAATGTTTCATAGATCGTCCTGAAATATGTCCAAATATCATTACCAAGCAACAATGGGAGGCCCGGGATGGAAATTTTATTGACTACACACTTTTTCCTCTGGAGTATGTTATAATTCACCATACAGTAACTGAAACATGCAGCAGTTTACGGTCTTGTTCGAGTTTAGTTGCTGATATTCAGACTTTTCATTTAGATGATTTAGATTATGGTGACATCGGCTACAAGTAAGTGCTTTACAGCTATACCGTTTTTATCTAATTAATTCAATTTTCAGCTTTCTTATTGGTGGAGATGGTAATGTCTATGAAGGACTAGGGTGGCATACACAAGGAGCTCATACGCTAGGTTACAATAAGATTTCTATTGGCATAGCCTTTATTGGTAACTTCGCGAGTAAGTTAAAATAACTGATAAGAAAGATGTACTCATCTAATTATGATTTTTTGGCAGAAACGTTACCAACTCCACAACAGCTTCAAGCAGCAAAAAAACTCTTGCAGTGTGGAGTGGAAATGGGAGAATTAAGTGAAGATTACAAATTATATGGTGCTAGGCAAGTTAGCTCTACTGAAAGTCCCGGTACAAAACTTTTTGACAAGATTAGGACGTGGACTCATTTCGCTAGGCCAGACCAATAATTCTAATAGGGCCTTATCTAGAAACGTACTGTAGGTGATTCTCTCGGTCGTTTAAAGGTTTAAATTTTTTATAGTTTTTAATATAGGTGTAAAGTGCATAAATTTGAAATATATTTATTGTAATACATTCATATGAAAATACATAGTATACCATATATATGTATGTATATATATGTATATAAAGCATGCAATATAGTTATAACATGAAAACAAAAAATTTAAAAACGTGTAATCGCCAGTTATAGTGTTTGCAAATGTTTTAAGAAATATATTCGGCATTTGTTGCTTGAAGCGCTGAAACTGTTTGTGGCCAATTTATTCTGGTCAAAATTGGTAAGGTGGATTCACACACACGCACGCACACACGCACGCGCACACACGCACGCACACACGCACGCACGTACGTACACTACCACCCACCCAAACATATAACGTCATTATCCAGTTTCAGCCACCGAGTCATTTGAATGTACAAAACAAGATGGCTGGTTTCCAATTTAAGTGAATAGATACTGTTTTAATTTTTTTTATTGTAAATGGAAGTTCTTGTATTTTCTGGATAATGCGAGGTGCGATCAAAAAATACGGTGAATGAGTTTCATTACGAATGAAATAATAAGGTTATATCAAATTTAAATTAATCTCCTTCAAAGTAGTCTCCTTGGCTAGCGATGCACTTATCCCAACGGTGATTCCATGTTTGGAAGCATTTCTGGAAGGTTTCTTTCGGAACGACCTTCAGCTGCTCCGTCGTTGCCCTCTCAATGTCGGGAATGGTGTCAAAACGTTTTCCTTTTAGCACGGTTTTTATTTTTGGGAAGAGCCAGAAGTCGCATGGTGCTAAATCCGGAGAATAAGGCGGCTGGACAGACAGGAACCTTTTTTCGACCAAAAACTCGCGGATCAGAAGCGATGTGTGGCACGGTGCGTTGTCGTGATGTAGGAGGAAGCCATTGGCCCATCTTTTTCTCCGTACATCGTTTCGCAAACGTTGCAGTACGCCCTTGTAATATTCTGAATTTACAGTTTTTCCCCTTCGAACAAACTCTAATCGCACTATGCCCTCGCTATCAAAAAAACCATGAGCATGACTTTGACGTTCGACTGTGACTGACGTGCTTTCTTTAGGGCGAGGGGAGCCACTCGTTTTCCATTGGGAACTCTGAATTTTCGTCTCAGGGTCATAGCCATATACACCCAACTTTCATCTCTAGTTATAATTTTGAAATCTGGATCAATCTGCATCAAGACGATCCTTCAATTCTGTGCAAACTGACACACGATTTTCCTTCTGTTCGGCAGTCAAAAGTCTTGGAACAAATTTCGCACTCACTCGTCTCATTTGCAAATCATCGGTTAAAATGCTTTGCACGGATCCGTATGAGATATTCAGTTCTTCGGTAAGCTCTCAAATAGTCAATCGCCTGTTTGAACGAACCATTTTTTCCACTTTTTGCACGTTTTCGTCTGTTTTTGAAGTCGAAGGACGTCCTGACCGTTTCTCGTCTTCAACCGACTCATTTCCGCTTTTAAATCGCTCATACCACTTGTAAACAGTCTTCAGAGCCACCACATTATCGCCATACACTGATTTTAAAATCTCATGAGCAAGGCTCGGATTTATATTATATATGTTTAATACAATTCTAACTATTAATTATATGTTTCCCAAAAGAACCCAGAAGAAACGACTGCCTTTTGTCAGATAATATACATTTCGTTTCATATGAAATGCACCACCCATTAAATATGTGGTAAATCGACCGATTCCCCCTGACAACATCCGCTTTGTTTACCTAGATATTTCTTAGAACCTTTTAACTGGTCAGCTGGTCAGTAAGCTGGGTCTAATTAGCTAGGTTTTCCTGGTTAAATTTTCATGAACAGGTAAACACTAATTCTTGGAAATTCCTAAAATCCAGCAGTGGTTTAGTCGAAGAACCCCAAAAATTTTAAATTTTTAGAATTTAGTGAAGAAAAATGCTTCAATATGCATTTAATGCAAATGTATGGAGCCAAACACTAAAATATGCAAATTATGCAAAATTAAAATGGTGTCATTTAAATGCATTTCACTAGACACAGATACATAGATACAAAAGCATTTAGTTGGCATATCGATACTGTAGAATATGAATTTTGCATAAAATCCGAGCCTTGCTCATGAGCTTCTTTGGCACTTTTTTGCAACTTATAACTAAACTTAATGTTCACGCGTTCTTCAAAATCCATGATGCGCGACAGACACGGTAAACACGACCTCACTCTTTCGGCTCTGGAAGCCGCTTGACAAGTCACAACTTGTTCAAACTTGACACTGACTATCTCAAAGGATCAGGCTATCGGACTTATTACTTCAAATGAATGTAGCGTCAGCAGATGGTGCTATAAAATTCATTCGCCGTATTTTTTGATCATATCTCGTACAATTGTGTAATGTAAATTGTAAATGGAAAGTTTATTAAATATTTTTTCAATAATGGCAAAATTCTCGTTAGAGTAGGTAGAGAGTTTTCTTGGGCAAGCAAGCCTTCTCGATGGCTGCTCGCAGTAACAGTTCTGTTCTAATACCTCTTCCAAGGGCGCATCCAGGGGGGAGGCGCACGGGGGGGAGCTGTCCCCTTCCAAGGTGGAAGATGGTCAGAGAAGTACAAGAGCACCCGTATTTTAAGGGTCAGTTCGTCCCTATTGATGCATTAGAAACATTAGCTGAAGAGGGTAATGCAGTAACAACAAAAAATGCATATCAAATGCATACAGCGGCGTGCAGATCTCCATTTGTTGTGTCACTAACATTAATTGCGAAGTATTCATCTATACTGGAACCCGTAGCAACCCGTACGCTTCAACTGCAGGTACTTGACATAGTTAAAGCTAACCGGCACATTCAAACTATTCTCATCATGCTAAGAGGGCATCGGGAAGATGCGGAAACGTCACAGCCGAAGGTTTGGAAAGAACCAGGCGACATTGCAAAGCATTTGAGTGTTGATATAACCTCCACTCGCGTTGCTGGCTCATAAATGCATAGAAGCAACCCTCCAGCCGGAAATCCATCCGAATTTTGGAGAAGGTCTCTAATAATTCCTGACTTGGATTTCATCATATCATTCAGATTTTCTGCAGACAAATCGCCTGCATTTTCATTGACACATTTCCATTGACACATATCCATCCGAGAAATATGAGAGATGTTTCATTGGAGGAATGGAATGAAAGTACTTCATCTTGCGCAACTTTTTACAATTTGGAAGGCATCGAAGGAGAAAGGGAATTGTTGTTCAAAATGTGGAATGAGGTAAAAGAAACGCCAGATATCATCGAGGTATTAAACAGAGCGAATTGTTCTTTCCTATCATTACAAAGGCGCTACTGATTTTGCTTTCACAGCCTTGCACAACAAGCACTATAGAGCGTTCGTTCAGCTCCCTTAGCTTGCATTAGCAATAAGTTACTTTTCAACGATTAAATTACATTGTTGCATTATTGTCTGCCATAATTTTTAAACTTAAGAAATAAATATAATTATTGCGAGCTTGGATAATAGCTATAAGAACTAATAAAGTCATCATAACGAACATATTGGCATCCAGTAAACATTTTGTAAAAGATGATTATTTCTTATTGCATAAGTATATCTTTCGCGCTGTATTTTATTTTCGAATCCTAGGGTTTTTTGTGTGATTAACCAATAATTTTCGACGATTGCAAACACGACGCAACAGTGCCACTTAAAATCGCATTGTGGACCTTTAGCACTTGTTCTCGTTATTTTATCGGTCGAATGACTGCACCAATGTACGGAATAAATGTACTCAAACTTACTGACTTTTTGTAACTGCAATATAATATCAATCGCCTCATATAAACACACATCCACCAATGAACTTTATCCCGTTTACGCCGGCCACATTAAAATTTATTTGCGCCATCTATATTCGCTGGCGTTTCTAAAAAAAAGTAAACAAATAAAATTTGTTAATTGTTTGTTGCCTTATTCCGTTGAAACTCATATTTATATTGTAATAATAATAATAATATGCAATCTCAACAGCTATTTATTTTTATTTTTGCTTTATATGTATTTCGACATGCAAAATGTCATTTTCAAAAGCATTTAATGAAGTAAACATTTGTAGGTAGTCATAATACCACAGGACTCATGTCACCATAACACACATAAATTAGCAGCCTATAGGTCATTGATACATAGAGCTCTAACAGTTCCCCTAAGTAACAGTGATTACACCAAAGAAATTTCGATTATTAAACAAATTGCACTTTGTAATAGATACAACACAAAACTGATAGACACACTAATCAAAAAGAAAGATTATAAATTAGCAATTCAAAGAATATATTCTAAAGGCCACTCTGAAAACGTTAAAAATATTTCAATTCCTTATTTTGGTGATATATCAGAGAAAATTGCAAAATTATAATCAAAACAAGTACATTTAAAGTAGGTAACTTATAAAACAACAAAAAATACTTTCAACGCAAAAGATAGAGCAAACGATTTGTTTAAATCAGGTATTTACAAATTAAATTGTTCACATTGTAATTATGTATACACTGGTGAAACAATTAAAAATGTTGACACCAGATACAAAGAACACATACGCTCATACAAATATAAACACCCAGAAAAATCTAACTACGCTAAACACTTATTAGAATACACAATCATGCCTTGACATCAAATAATATAACAACATTTTTATACTTCTGTGATGATAAGCGTAAATTGGTTATACCCGAGGACTTTCAAATTCACAAACATACCTTTAAGAATGAGCAAATTGGGCTCATAAATTCCCCGCTATTTGAAGTTTTGGAATAGAAGACCTGAGCGCTGAGCCAAGTCCGAAACCATGATCCAGTGTGCTGTTACCCTAGCTACAAATGTTTACTTCATTAAATGCTTTTGAAAATGACATTTTGCATGTCGAAATACATACGTACCGTAAACCGGGGTTACTTTGAACCAGGGGGTAACATTGAACAAAATGACAAATTTGTTTTAACGCCGAATATTTTTTTGATTAACATGCCGAGAAGTCCGGCAGTTGTGCAGGTTGATTCGAAGGTTTTTAAAGTCTATGTTGGCGACATTGATTTAGCAACTTATGATTATGTTGGCACTCCTGGGCCACTGTTCGCATAACCTAAATTTGACAGTTTTGGCAAAGGTGACAACTTCTATGACCCGAAAGGTAAATTTTAATGACTACACCACACCGTTTTGTAAATAAGGTCATTAATGTGTTTTTGAGCTCCCAGTTGGATTAAATTTTCGTAGAGCAATAACTTTTTTTTTTAAATTCACTTTTACTTAATCGGTAATTTTCCGTCACCTTGGGGGTAAGTTTGAACGACCGTTCAAAGTAACCCCAACCAATAAAACTAATATTTTGACTGGATCTTTTGCAAAATATGGTTCGTTCATACAAAAGGAAGCCGGGTAGTAGGAATTATAAAAATTACAAACCAGAGACGCTCGATCTAGCTGTAAGTTTGATAAAATCAAGGAAGTTAACCTCCCGAGAAGCAAACAAGCGATTCAAGATTTCTTTGGGAACGTTGTACAATAAATGTAAAGGAACTCATGCTGGGAATGTAGGCCGACCAAAGGCACTAACTGATGCTGAAGAACTTAGCATTGTGAAGAACGCTCAAATTTTGTCTTCTTGGGGATTTCCACTTGACGATGTTGCTATTCGAAAATTGGTGAACTATTATTTGATAAGAACCGGAAAAAAAGTTGCAGAATTCAAAAACAATTACCCATCAAAAGATTGGACGCTTGGCTTTTTAAAACGGCACAGAAATGAAATATCCTTACGCACCTGCCAGAATATAAAGAAAAATAGGGCTGCTGTGTCAGCCAAAGTAATGGAGGATTACTTTAAAAACCTAGAAGTCACCCTCAAAGGAATACCAGCCGCAAATATATTTAATTTTGATGAGACAAATCTTTCAGACAACCCAGGGTCAAAGAAATGCATTTTCAAGAGGGGCGTTAAGTATCCAGAAAGGGTTAGAGACTTTTCGAAAAGTGCAATTTCTATAATGTTCTCTGGCAGCGCTGCAGGTAATATGCTACCAGCCTATGTAGTATATAAATCCGAGCATTTGTGGACAACTTGGTGTGAGGGAGGGCCACCAGGAACGCGCTTTGGAAGGACTAAAAGTGGATGGTTTGAGGCGTTTGCTTTCCAAGATTGGTTTGAAACCATAGTAATTCCAGCAGCTAAGAAATTACCTGGTAAAAAGGTGGTGATAGGTGACAATTTGTCGAGTCACTTCAATGACCGAGTCTTAAGTCTTTGCCAAGAATATGATATCTTGTTTTGCTGCTTGCCGCCCAACTCAACACATTTGTGTCAGCCTTTGGACGTGTGCTTTTATGCACCTTTGAAACGGTACTGGCGAACTATTTTAGATACTTGGAAATTGGGTTTAAAAAAGAAATCTCAACTACTATCAAAAGAGGAATTTCCACGTTTATTGAAAAATCTGTACGAGAAACTCTACCCAGAAGGTCGGGAGGAATCGAGCAATATGTCCTCTGGCTTTGAAAAATGTGGAATATACCCATTCAACCCTGTTAAAGTGTTGGAGCGATTACCAGACTATAAAAAAGAAACACCTGACGAGGAAGAATTCAACGCAAACGTTTCTAATGCTGTCATTGACATTTTAAAAGATTTACGTGGTGTCAATGAACAAGTGCCCAGGAAAAAGAAAAAAAGATTAATGTGCCTGCAGGCCAAAGCATTAGCGTGGATGATATAAGAGCGGAAGAGGAAGCTGCTACTGCCCCACTGCCAGAAAGTGATTATAGTGATTTAGGGTTTGGACAGGAGTCAGAGGACGAAGAAGTGGAAGAAAACGACACTGTTGAAAATGAAGCAGCAAATGAAATTATCCCAGAAGTTGGCAAATACTATGTGGTCAAATTTCAAGTCAAGACTTTGGCAAAATATTTTATTGGACAAATAATTTCCATTGATGAACTAACTGAAAATGTGGTGGAGATGAAGTTCTTGAGATCTTGCAGGAAAGTCAACAATAAGTTCGTGTGGCCCCAGGTTCTAGACCAGGGGATAATACCTGTGGATGAGTTAATGAAGGAACTCAGTGCTCCAACTATAGATAGAAGATCTGCTCTACTGTTTAAGCCTGCTGAAATTAAGCAGTATTTAAAATATTTGCAATAAGTATGCAATATTTCTGTGATGCCGTTTATGCCTAATTGAAATACCAAAGGTACTTACCAAATGGTGCTTCCTAGTGCCCTAGTTGTAAGAGAATGTTATTTTTAGTTTTTCCAACAGAATTTATTTTTTTGTCAAACATCTACTTGTTATTTTTGTATTTTCATAATAAAAAATGCATATTTAATAAAACTTTCGTTATTTTTAAGGATTAACAGATATTTTCTTACCATTTTTTCCCGCGCTTGTGGATATGAAAAAAAATGTTGTTCAATGAAGCCTCCAGTACGGGTTTTTATTGAAAAATATAGTATTTAAACGCACGTTACCCGAGGGGTAACTTTGAACAACCGAAAAAAAATAAAAAAGGTATTTTCAAAAAGTTTTAAACATTTGTACTTTGTATTTTTGGTGCGGTCCCATGTCCCCCCAATTATGCATAATTTAAATTTGCGGAAAATGAAACAGTTCTGGAAATATTGGCGCTTAAAGGTGAAAATCGTTCAAAGTAACCCCGGTTTACGGTATCAAGAAAAAATAAATA
The DNA here is from genome assembly GCA_014611495.1 of Limonius californicus. Classification (NCBI taxonomy): domain Eukaryota; kingdom Metazoa; phylum Arthropoda; class Insecta; order Coleoptera; family Elateridae; genus Limonius; species Limonius californicus. The sequence continues at coordinate 22,277 of JABXWE010017565.1, forward strand.
TTGAAATTGCCTGTTATTATTATTATTAAAATATAACAAATAAAATGGCGGTCTACAGCAAGACAGTCCGCCACTTCTTTAAATAGAATTTTGGCGGGCAAATTAGTAAGTTAAATAATTGAATGTGAACTATTTGTGTTGCCCATCATTTATATGTACATTTTAAATCTTTACTGCGTGTTGCAATGGTTATATTATAAACAGGAGGAGGCATTTCGATAACAACACTGTTTTATTATTTCTTTCATTTATTATTGTGATCAAATTAGGCAAAAAATTCACTTTGGTTATGTTATTGGCATATACAGGTGTGCCACTATGTATGCCTAGTAGTAAATAAATATCCCTATTAAACTGTCAACGTTAAAAATACCGAACCGAACTGTCAGGTTGGTTTTGCACGTGTTGAAAGTGGAATTCTGTGAAAGTAATGAATATTTGTACAATTATTATATGAACGTAAGTGTGCAACTTATTTTAATCTTATGAAAAAACACCAAACTATTGATATCCCCTGTACAATTCTAACTTACTAATTATGTATGTGTTTGTTTTTAGATTATGAAACAATGTCTGTAATATCAGGCCACACTCGATCCAGCAACGGTTCAATTTTGCGTAAGACTTCCAGCATAAAAACCAAACTAACGTGTGAACGAACGCCGATTAAAGTCAGATTTGTTCTTCCTCATGCCAAACAAGTTCGAAATATCCTGCAGCAGTTTGCGCAAAAGCAGAACTACAGAGATTATGAAAATTTAGTTTGTCTTATTCGTGATTCAGAACTTTATGATGAAGATATAAGTTCATTGTTGGCAGAAGCCACACAGTGCATTTCGCTTTTAAATCAGAATTTAAGATTATTTGTTGAAGCTATTTTAGTAATAAAATGGGTGAAGTATGGTAAGCAGGTGGTTGACGAGTACGAGTCGTTTTTAATTAATTTGCTGTCGGCGCACAATTATCATGCTAAGTTTGCTATTGATGCCTTGGTGGCGAATTTTTTACCAGGTAAGTTGATCAAAAGTTCGTGGATGTGGCAGGACAAAACGTGTTTATTATTTTCAGCATCCAATGACCCCAATACTGTTCTGACAAATGAAGATTTTGAAAAATGTATGCATGTACATTATGTAATTAACACATTACTGGATGTTATTCCTATGTAGGTTCTGAATTCAACTATGTTAATAAGTTTTACACAATTAAGTTTTTTCCCACAGGTGTCGAGATCTGTTAATGCAGTCGTTAATTTCACAGTACCCTTATTTCAAAAAGCCCACACATGTTCAAGAACTGTATCTGCAGAACCTTCTGTTAATCTTAAAATATAGGCCGAATTTTCGGGCTGATCTCTTACATCTTATATTTTCAAAGTAAGTAGAATGAAAGCGGCAAATAAATCTTGTGCCATCTGGGATATTTAATCAAATTTACATAAAATTAGCAAGAAAAATTTAAATTCTATAATATAATCTCTACAAGCATACATTTGCTCAAGATATGTAGACTAATTTTAGGTATGTTGTTCCCATATTGCCTGGAAGCTTGCGAGTTTGGGTGGAAATAAGGTTACCAGGTGTTACTAAGGTTAATAAAGAAACTAGGTTCCTGTATATGTTTGTACGAAATCATTGAATTAGAATCGAACTCTGAAAGCGACTCTAACTGAAGACTGGCTCCAGAAGGATATAGTTTACCAAGACAGATCGAAGCACAGAAAAAAAGACAAAATAGACTATTCTTCTTTATCGATGACATGTGACAGGTTTGGTGTTTCAGACAGAGCTGGAGCTGCAATTGTTTCAAGTGTAATAGAAGGAATAAAACCAGGAATAATAATCGATAAAAGCAAAATCAGAAGGGAAAGGTTTCAAACGCGGACAAAGATTGAAACACGAACCAAAGTAGCGGAAGTACAGGCTTTATATTTTGACGTACGAAAAGACAAGACACAGATAAAAACAAAAAAAGGCAGTAAGTATTACGATAAAATAATAGTCGAAGAACATATATCTTTAATAAAGGAGCCAGGATCTCAGTATCTGGGTGACACTGTGCCAGATTGTGGGACTGCCAAAGGCATAAAAAGGTCGATTATTAGTTTTTTTCTTAAAAAAGATTTAACTACATCAGGTCTTATTACGTTTGGATGCGAAATGCAAACGCGGAAAATTATGGTGGAGTGATAAGATTATTTGAAACATATTTACAACGGCCGCTGCAGTGGATCATATGCCTTTTGCACATGAACGAGTTGCCTCTTTGACATTTATTTGAACATCTTGATGGAAGTACATCAGGACCGAAAACATTCTCGGGTCCTATAGGAAAATTACTTGAGACTTGTGAGAGGTAACCTATTGTGTCATACAAAAAAATAGCTGCAGAAATATCCCAGATAACTAAAACAGACCTAAGTACCGATCAATCCTATCTGTATAATATTTGTTGTGCTGTCAACTCAGGAGCATTTCCAGAAGATTTAGCAAATAAATCACCGGGAAAACTTTCACATGCCAGGTGGTTAACACGAGCAAATAGAATCCTGCATTTATACATTGCAACTGAGAATCCTGACATTCTGCTCAATTTGGCAACTTACGTAATGAATGTTTACGCACCAATGTGGTTTAGAGTGAAACTACACCCATCATGTAAAGATGGATCTCGACACATATACCAGTTAATTGCAGACTCATGCTGCTTGTCAGATGATCTCCTAAAAATTATAGACCCAGTGATTCAGCGTAGTAGCTACTTTGCTCATTCGTGAAATATTTTGCTAGCTATGGTAATCGATGAAGACAAAAAAGTTCGGGAACTCGGAACTAGGCGTATTCTAAAAGCACGTAATATGGATAAAACTAGTGTCATTATACCATATCACCTACCAAAATTAAATTTTTTGGCACCATGCTATTACGACCCGATCGATTGGCAAGAAAACTTGTTTGAACCACCAATATTGACGACAATTTCAAACAAACAACTTAAACTATCGATTGAGAATAAAGAAGAGGAAGAGTTTTTATTTTTGAGACTTCTTAAACTCTATTTGTTGAGCATTGTTTGGAAGTAGGTGAACTTTTGATACTTCGTACTACCGTGAACCGCCGTAATGTCGAAAACCCGAACGTTGAATTTAAAAGGGTTGAATGGACATAATGACAAATGGTAAAAATACCGTACTCAATATCAAATGTCAAATAACTAGAAACATCGAATGACAGACATCGAATACAATACAAAACAGGCGATTAAAAAAATAAGTATTGTCAGAATTCTTTCTTAGAAGAATTTGTGGTTCTGAAAAGAACCATTTTTTTAAGTAAAGGTGTTTTGTGGACTTGGAGACATCTGCATTGCAAATATTGACGTAAAAGCAATCCGCTGTTAAGTAGTCCAATGCGTGGTTGACAAATAGGTGCTTCATATTAAATCCTGCAATCCATTAATAAGTCGGACACAAATAAATACATAATAGTAACAAAAAATAGTATTTCTGCTGGCATTTACCAAGCTCAGAAATGCAAGTTCAGGAATAAGTATCGCATATTGTACAGAAAAATTACAATTTGTTTAAAAATAGCACGTACCTTCTTACGAATTGCAAAGAAAACAGCATCATCAATTTCATCTAAAAGTTTTTTTTCTAACTCCGGGACATTTTGGAGAAGACAAAGTTTTAGTATCCCAAAACTCCTTTAAATTTCTTTTTACTGTTGCAACACTAACACTAACTTCGAATTACACAATTTTACTATTAATTGTTTTTCATTTAAAGTAGTAGGACGCCCCCTACGATTATACGTTTCTGGAACAACTTGCTCCATTTTAGGAAAATAAGCAATAGGCACTATACAAACCCTCCGAAAATCAATAAACACTACTCAAAAAGCACACAAACTTAACCCGGTAATTACGAGTGCAAAGTAAAGGTTTTGAGCGTCAATTACTCCTTAAGTAATGAGGCATTAGCGTTATCTATCGTAGACCAATCAGCGTGCGCTCGGGTGAGTCAAACACGTGCGTTTGTTGACGTTCTAGCTCAGTGCTCAACAAATAGAGTTTAGTCACACCCAGGCCGTTGAACGAGCCGTCAAAACGGTAACAGAGTTGTCAACAATACTGTATAGTGTATAGTAAAAGGCCAAGAGAGGGAGCGATAAAATTAAAACTCGAATCTCGCAGAAAAACGCCTAAATTCGAAAGCAAGCAAGACTTCAATGTTTAATGATTTACTTTATTTTTCTGTTGTATTCTTTTTTTAATTATTAATAAGTGGTTATTTTATTCTAAAAAGCCTATCTTTCTTCAGACATTTATGTTTTATGACTACCAGAATATATTCAAGTTTTTCGTATTTTGCACAGTTTTCTGTAAACTTCTAAGACAAAGCGCAACCTGAAGATGAGGTGCTATTTACTTCAAATTCTACTATTATACTGTTTTCATGTAAAAGCAACATACTTCTACCATTAGAAATCAAAAGCGCAAAATTTTTTTTCTCCATACAAAAATGACCCACCCTAACCTACAATCTACATATCTTGTTTCTAAAGAAACCATTCTTCCAGTGTCTTGTTAAAATTAAATCTCCTTTATGAAACTTTTACGATGGAGTGGATTGTATATATTTAATTCTTTTAGATTAGTATTATTAGATGTAAATGCTCCAAAGGAGGAAATTGAGAGGTTGGAAACTGAAAGCGAAATGGATGAGGAAGGTATATTCCAGTTGGATGAAGATGCTAAATCAATTAAAACCAACAGTGTCTGTGATCAAATGAAGCACTCAGTCGCAAACAGTCTCGATATTTGTTTAGATGTAGTTTTTACGTATTTTAAGGAAGAGTCACACGATTGCGAATCGGGAGATTTAGATTGGGAAAAGACTAAACGTAAGTTATTGAGCCAGCAAATACGAAACATCCTCGTAGTAACTTACAACTTTACTCTTAGATTTGTATCAGGACATGATATTGGTGTTTGATAAGGTATTGCTGCCGACATACAACATTCACCATGTACAGTTTATTATATTCTACTTATGCAGCTTTAAAATAACCCTAACTGAGGCATTTTTAAATTACCTGTGGAAGAAAGTCTGCACCCCTAACGTACCGTCAGTGCACAGGCATACTGCAGTCACTTACATTGCCAGCCTCATCGCTCGAGGATCTTTCGTGCCGTTAAAGTATGCAATGTTTATTATTTTGGCCGAACAGAATAACAATTCATTCATTGCAGCATGCTGAAGGGGACGTTGCAGCAAATGGCAGGTTGGATACATTCATACATTGCAACACAAGACGGGCTTGAATGTATTAATTCAGACATACGTGTCCATAGCGTATTCTACAGTGTTTGTCAGGGCCTGTTCTATATAATAGCTTTTCGGCACAGAGAATTAGTTAATACAAGAAAAAGTAAGTACTTTAGCAAGTTTTAAAAAGTTAATAACTAAGTTTTGATCAAGATTTGGATTTATGGATCAAAAACTTATCTCTTTTCTTGGTTCACACTTGGAGATCTTCCACTTACAGTTTGTTGTATAAAAAGGATCCCATGCTTTAGCCATTTTATTTTTTATTAAAGCTGGGATAACCTCTATGTACTATTAAATGAAAGGGTCTTTTCTATAATCTGCTGATATCTAATTTCATTTAGTGTTGCCATTTCGTAGTGAAAATTGAAACAAAGGCCCTTAAATGTCTTTCATAATGGATTTTTAACTACAGTTTAATAAATTGCTAAGTAAGGTTGAATCAAGATTTCAATATATGATACACCCTATGTATTATTAAATGATCTATAGACTATAAGCTAATAATAATTAATTTCTTTTAGTAGTGAAAATTGAAAGGCTTTAAAGGCCTTGCATTATATTTATAGATTTTTAAAAACAGTTGAGATTCAAATATAATGGTAAAAATGTTGACCTAAATTTTAAATATTTCATGGTTTAAATTAAAGACTCTGAGATTGGAGTAAATTTTAAATAGCAACAGGTGATCTTTCTAAGCTACTGAAACATCCTATTTATTGACTCAGATTCATCATTATTTTATGTAAATTGAACATAAGGTAGCTTAAATCTGAAATATTCAGTCTACCATTTGATAAACTGGAAACAGCTGTTTGACCTACTGTTTTAATCTTGGTTTTTGTATTTTCCTCGAAAATTTCATAAATTAACCCTAACTAGTTAATGCCCAGAAGAATATCAAATGACATCACCAGATTGTATGAAACGACTAGAGTATGCAATTTAAACAAAAGTTATCAATGATATTGCACAAAATGACTGCACCAAAAATAGTAGTTACCCATAGATTGTAGAAAAAATCCACGTATACAGGGTATTAATGAATTGCAGGGACAAACTTCTAGGGCTTAAAGTATACATGAAACGAAACATTTTTTGTTAATAAATGTATGGTCAAAAGGGTTTACTTTCAGGGATGAAACTTCTCAAAGATTCTTTAAGAAGCGCCTAAATGTAGACAACTCAATTTATTATCTACTATTTGTTTCCGTAACGACGGAAATTAATACAGGATAAATAAATCCCTCTTTCCCACTTTTCAAATTCAAATTAAATTGAAAATAAATTAATTAACAAAATGTTTCAAAACTAAGCAATAGAAAAAACCAAAATTACAAAGCGAAAATCAACTATTTGAAAAATTTACAATAACTAATTCAGGCAGGACATGGTGCAAGAAATTTAAATAAATTGCTCCTGTTAACCTTTGGGGAAGCAGATCTGGTCCAATGAGTCTATTGCCAATAATCCCAGCCCAAATGTTCACTGAAAATCTTTGCTGGTATTTGAACCACAGCATAGGGATTTTCATCTTCCCAAATGTGGCTGTTTCTACTGTTGAATATTCCTTCTTTCGTAAAAGATGCCTCGTCGCTAAACAGAACGTTTATTTGGAATTCTGGATCCTCATTACACCGCCGCAGAAATTCCTGGCAAAATTCTACCCTTCTGGGAAAATCTGTTTGAACCATGGCTTGTACCTTCTGTGGGTTATTATAATTTTGTTAATTTTTGAATTAGTTATTGTATATTTGCCAAATAGTTGATTGTTGCTTTGTAATTTTGGATTTTTCTATTGCTTAATTTTGAAACATTTTGTTAATTAATTTAATGTAAATTTAATTTGAATTTGAAAAGTGGGAAAGAGGGCTTTATTTATCCTGCTTTAATTTCCGTCGTTATGGAAACAAATAGTAGATAGTAAGAGTTGCCTACATTTGCTTGTTTGTTTGTTTGTTTGTTTTTATTTAACGTCGGCCTACATTTGTTTGTTTGTTTGTTTTTATTTAACTACTACTACTGCTACTATGGCTATCCACCGACGCCAGGGAGCGATTTTACCACAGGGTTCTTTTGATGTGCCCAACAACACTTGGACATGGGGCGTATGGTTTTACTTCCTATCCGAGAAGAAGGGCCGTTTTAGCGTTTTTTTATCGCTCAGAAAAAAACCACCGACCTCGGCGACCGGATTCGAACCCGGGACAGTGCGTGAAAGGCATACGGCCAACCTATCCGAGCTACCGGCGCTGGTAGCCTACATTTAGGTGCTTCTTAAAGAATCTTTGAGAAGCTCTATCCCTGAAAGGAAACACTTTTGACCAGACATTTATTAACAAAAAATGTTTTTTTTCAGCTATACTCTAAGCCCTAGAAGTTTGCCCCTGCAATTCAGTCTCTCTCTTTCCGGTGGTGTCTCAAACGAGGTTGGCAATCATTATATTATATTCTGTTCTGTCGTATGTTGCATGGACCAGAGTGGCCGTGTTCAATTAATTTAACACCCTGTATAATATTGTGTATACTATGTATTACCGGTACAGCTTACAGCCAGTATGTGCGTAACCAGTTAAGTAAATTTAAAAAAAAATGAATACTGGGGCTACAACTATAAAAAATATGGAGGCTACAACAGGGAAGCGTTTAACATTTACTGATTTCCCAGATACTTTTAACATGGTATTAACAAAAAGCATAAATCCAATTTAAAAATATCTATAAAATGCTATGTTACAAGGCTCTAATTGAGATAACTTAACTTATTACTAAATGTATTAAAGCTATATTAAGCTACCCTATAAAAAATAGGTTGTTTAACCACAAATAAATCAAATACGGTGTAATTTGTTGTTTCCGATGTTTTGATTTGACATCATAAACTGTGTAACTTGAATCCTAGGTAGCAAAGCTGGTTGTATTGGTTCTTAGTCGTGTTCAGAAAGGCATAGAGGAAAATTTTCAGCCTTATTTAGTGTTATGAATGTTACTATAAGTTTTAGATATTTGTTAATAATTTAGTCAATTTAATGCTGTGATACTATTGGCTGAGTCCTTTGGGGTCGCATAAAACGTTGTTTGTAAGCCGTTGCTTATCAATGCGCGGAAACATTTGGATTTTTGTTTGAAAAACAATAGGAAGTTGCGCTTAGACTTAGACCAACGAGCCGTAAGCACGTTAAAATGCAGCTCCGCCAGCAATTGTAAATTTAGTGTTAAAAGTTCTCATTTTGATTTGAAATAAGAGTGTTAATGTTTGTGTTCATATTCTACGTGTTTCTTTCAAGTGACGGCCGAGATTTTGTGAAAATCTTCAAATAAATCGAGTTTCGTCGTTAACCTGTATTCTTCATTAGTTTCTTCGATCTTCGTCTGTTTATGGGCTGATCTTCAATTTGAATTGTCAACATGACACAAACGTCAATGTCATTGGATGAAACTTTTATCTACATGATTTAATTAAAAATAAATAAATATCAATATTAAATTAAAATAAAGAAAGTCCTTAATTTAATGGAAGTAATTTTGAGAGAAGAAACTACTTATACTAAAGTTTATGTACAATTAATGGTGCATCTTGATTGGAAAGAAGTATTGAGAGCTGAAGTTACTTTGGAGATTTGGTTTCAACAAGTAATATTTAACTACACTAATTTGTACAACAATTTTTCCTGGATCACGAGTTTCACAACGGACGCTGGTGTGTGGTGATCCAAGATCTTTCGCGCTGAAGCGGACAAATTCAAGATTCGAGACAGGATTGGATTCCACCAAGGTTGCGGTTACACAAGCAATTTAAGAATGTAGGTGGGTTTCCTCTTTAACCAAAACAAACATTTCAAAGAATAAATAAAATACTACCTGGTGGTTAATGTGTTTATTCTGAATAATGAATTTGAATATTATCTCGTGTCACTTATGGGAAAACACTTATAACATTGAATTGCATTGTGCTAATTAGATGCTCTATGGTTAATTCTTCTGATCTTCCCTATGTTTTTCTTTTTATGAGTGTTTGCACTTTGTTATCAGCTATTCGAGATTACACAGTTCGTCCGAATATAACAGCGGCCATGAGATATTCATAAAAGGTTGCTGCAATATTAATTTGATTTTGTGTTGGTTAAACAATTTATTGATTTGTTTATTTTGGATATTTAACAAGAGGAAGATATCTTAATTAAGAGTCTGATATTGTTTTAATGGCGCCCAATGTGAAGGTTGAACCATTTACTTAATTTTATTTTGCCTAACTTAATAATTACAATTATTAGTAATTAGTTGAGGGATCGCAGCAATATACATATAAATATTTTTTCTTATCCTTCAAATAACCAAGCCATCAAGTTAATACATTTTAGCAGACTCGCACTGTATACGGGTGTGCAAAAATTGTAGGTGGTGTTCAAAAGTCCACACCCGTGATTTAACCAAAAAATAATGTTTTAATATACTATTTTTAAATAATCAAGTTAGAGCCTGTTAAAAGATTTGCAAACGACCTGTATAAGCAGCAATTTATTTGATAAAAAAGTTTAACTTGAAATTTTTTCCAGACATTGTATTTCTAGAAAGTTTAAACTTAGCAAAGATGGTAACATGTCGTTTAAATCCATTAAGGGTGTGTCAACCCGCAGTGGTTCAAAACTTCGCATCTGTTACCAGGACATACCAATTAGCATACTGTTATGCTGTAATAGAACACAACTCTAGAAATGTAATGCCCACTATCTACCAAGATGAGAAAGGATCGGTTATGGTGTCCAGTAATGTACTGGACTCTTATTTCCCATTTGATCCCTACATGTTGAAGAGGTGTGTATAGGAACTATTACATACTTGGGATATTACAAAAGAGCTATTTACAGATCCGGAGCTGCAATAGAACCCATTTACTTGCATTATCAGACAAGAACAGACAGCTCAGCAGAAGTCAAAGATGGAGATGTAGTTGATATTGATGATTTTCTTTCATATGGCACCTCGCCAGGTTTCAAATACAAAGCACGAGATGTAATGGGTTAAATAAAAAAAAATATATGAAGTTTATTCATTGTTTTATTGAACCAATTAAAGCGAATCTTACAAATGCCAACATTTTTATCTAATATGTGGAAAACTATAGGAGATTTGGGGTAAACAATTTGTGAATTTTATAACAATAGGCAATAATTTAACGTAGGAAATTGATTAGATTTTGGAAAACAATGTATGGATTTGGGCAGTTAAAAGCAATAAAATTTTAACAAGCATAAGCAATGAGCAATCAAACGATTTTCGAATTAGGATTGGCTATAAGGCATGTTGTAGCTGTCATATTACATACCGGCCCTATCGTACCTATGTTTATTTCTTCGAATGTAAGCATATGCAAAGTGAACTTAACCTCAAAACGTATCTCGTCGCAATGGAATGCATTTTAAAAAGTAAACAAATTACAACAACCAGATTAAACAGATTTTTACAGGTGAGTAATAGTTATTTATTGTATAAGTGTTTTAGATAGCGTTTTAACCACGCAAGAAAGTTTAAACTCGAGAACGAAGTTCGAGAGTTTAAACTTTCTTGCGTGGATAAAACGCAACTAAAACACGAATGCTATACAACGTTTTATCCACAATCACGGTCATTTAGATTCAGATTTCATCAAAAAATGATTTGATATTTCGCTCTGACTAACGTCAAAAATTATTGAAATTATTTTAAAGAATCTTTGGAAGGCGTTGAATGGTTGCTAAGGTGATGAATGGTTGTTCTTTAGTTTCGATTGTTTATCGACTCCATTTGTGAAGTTGGTGAAAAATGCAAGAAAGCGATTTTGTTCCTGAGAAAATCAAAAAGGAAGCTAAAGAAGCAATTCTCCAATTATTGCCTGGGAGTCCAGGCAACATTATGAAAAAGTATTTTCTGAATTTAATGAATGGAAAGAAAAACGGGGGGTAAGGACAATAAATGAGGAAGTTCTGCTATCATATTTCTTTAATTTGAAGAAGAAGTATGCAATTTCATCCATTTGGTCGAAGTACTCGATGCTGAAGGCCGCTATGAAGGTCCATAAAAACATAGACATTGGAAAATATAGTAAACTCACTGCCTATCTGAAGAGTGAGTCGAGAGGGTATAAAGCGAAGAAAGCTGCGGTATTGGAAAGTGTACACGTGGAAGAATTTTTGACAAGGGCTTGCGATGAACAATATTTGATGATTAAGGTAATATCTCTTAACCTTTTAGACATTGTAGATAATAAACTTTGAAATATATTAGGTTGTACTGATAATCGGGTTGTCTGGTGCCTGTCGTTGTTGTGAATTGACGAATTTGAAAATCAATGATGTAGAACATAGGGGCGCATATCTGCTTGTTTCTATACCAGATACCAAGACCGCCGTCTCACGAAAATTCACAATTATGGAAGAAGGATTCTCTATCAATACTGTGGAGACGTGTAGAAAATACATGTCCTTACGTCCGAAGAAGTTAT
>JABXWE010017566.1:0-26176 GCA_014611495.1 Limonius californicus
AAAAAATACATAACCTTTCACCCTCACCTCATACAATGAACATCAACAGCGTGGATACGGCCGCAGTTATTTAATCAGTAGAGCAAGCATAACTTACCTATTTCTGTTGTTTTTCTTGGTATAGAACACACATGCACAGACAAACAGCAGTGGTGGATGGATCACGCAGGATGCATGATATGAACAGGTGACACGGGAACTCGAGGTGTCAATCGGACGCGTCGAAGATTTGAACCCGATTCTCAATATCCCGACCCACCACCAAAATTAAACATTCATGTGCAAAAATTACAAGATATCGGGGTATAATTACTACATTGTGTTATTAATTTACATTATTTTTTAAGGCAAATTCACCCCGTATGTGCAAAATTCACAAGATTTCTAGTGCGAAATTACCGTACTGTATTGTAAATTTATATTTTCTTGTAAGAATTCACTTGACTTTGGTAAAATTACCCAAAATTTCGATTAAAATACTGATTACCTAAAATTTTAGATAAATTTACCCAAATTTTACTGTTAATTTTAACAAATTGCCCCTGTAAAATTAACCCAATTTTTTACAGTGTACCACTGAAAATTTATTTTAGCTCTAACTTCATTATTAGTAGAAAGTTATAAAATTTTATTTTATTTTCTGAAAGAGAATTAAAAAATACAAAAATAAGGTAGTCTAAGAATAATTTTTGTACTTTTTAATTTTCTTTCAGAAAATAAATAAAATTTTAAAATGTTCTATTAATAACAATGTTAGAGCTAATATAAAATGTCAGTGATAGGTTAAGTGCCTCTTACGGTCAAGTCTGGTTAATGAAAATAATTCTGTGACTGTACTACATAATGATAAGTATGTGTACCAAATTTCAAAGAAATATCTTCAGATTTGTGGAAATTGTAATAAAAAGAAAAAATAAAAAATTGAATTTTAAGGCCCTATAACTTCTTAAGGAAGGACTTTCTGCCTAAGGTATATTCGGTTTAATCGGTTTATTTTTACCTAAAGAATCTATGACTAAACGCTGACCCATTCTTTCTGAGACACCCTGTATATATATAAACGGATTTTTTTACAGCTATACGTATAAAAACGTTTGTTTTGTTTTTTTGAAGCTAATCAAGTACCTGTTAGATATAGACAGTGAATGGTTGAGAAAAATGTTTGAAAGAAGTGCGTTTAACGTCACTATTTCTGAATAATTGAAGTCCTGAAGGACCTTTTAACAGCGCCGTAATTTTGATTATCAGTTCGGGAGATTGTTCGGAATCGAAAAATATGCGCATTATACTTTTTAACTTTATCCAGAAGCAGTTTGGGGTTTGGGATCGCGCTTATCGGCCCTCTGAAACTCGACTAAACGCGATGCAAACGGTTAGTGGTCTCCAGCGGCAAGTTTCGGTATTACGACATCTCCCCCACTTTGAAATGCTTCCCGCTCCGGCTTCAAAGCGCACCGCATGGCCCCGACAGTTTGGTTTACTTTTTACCGACCTATCCACACGCACCCAAAATGTCCGTGCAAAACAGCTGATGCTTGCGGACGTCATTTGCCCTGTGATGACCTTGATGGTACACCTGTCGTGGGCGCTGCTTGAGATTGCGTTTTTGATGCATGCAGGTGTAGGAGTTAACCTGAAAGGTGCGACCAATGGGAGGAGAATCGGCACGGCCAATGGCGAGCACGCGATGATGTTTATTGCCGCGGGCTAGAGAGGTGATTTCTGAGAGTCAGGCGCCAGCAAGGGGTGTGCATGTGTATCACGGAAGGCCCTGTACAACGTGCGTACGACTTAATGAACGTTTAGCCAACCAGCAAAATTTTTAAAAAAAATTGTGACTTAAATCCTTGTGCGCCGCTTTCGACCGGGATCGTCGAAAAACTCTGTTTTTGTGAACTCTTTGTCCTGTGCTTGATGGGAGACAACGAGAAAGTCCCAGCATCGTCGCCATGGCGTCAACGACTTCTTCTGGTGGTGGACGTGGACGTAGGAAACAGGCAAAGCCCCAGCGTAAACAAGGTGCGTCAAATTTTGTTACCACCGCAAAAAAAGGCGCTCGCCTAAGTAACACTCTTCTCCTCCCCCAAAAAAACAAAAAACTCAAAAATTGTTTTTCTCCAAGAAAAAAAAATTATTGCCTAAAACGCGATTGTCAAAACATCTTGCGAACATGTGGTCTTCTCAGGCGCCATCTTTGTTGGAGGGGAGGGGATGTTTGTTTACACCGGCATTCTTTGATTGTTTTCCAAGTCGAAATTGTTACGTTTTTACGATTTTACCGGTTGGAGCGTTTTTGGTGGGAAATTATTTGAAATTTTGTTTGCCGTTTGAGCGCGACTGTCGCTTGACATTTTTGCCCGCGGAAGTCGCGCTACTCGCCGGGATCCTAAACAGGAATTCACGGGCTTCGGTCCCGCACATGTGCTTGGCTTTAAATATGCATTTTTTGCGTTTAGCGATCTTATTACGACATTAGATTGTTCGTAATTAATGTATTTGTAACCTACAGCAGGTGGTAGACAAATCCAAAAAGTAGGCTCGCTTTAAAAAATTTTCCTGACGATTCACTATTAGAAATTACCGAAGTGCCAAAATCAATAAAGTTGTTTTACTCTGTAAACGTAAATAAAGTCATGGCTCAATGCATGCTTCACCTGTTTCTTATATTTTCGATTATAAACTTATTTTTAAGGTTTATATAATTCTTTGTGATGCGATGTTAGTCTTATTAAATAAGAATTTTATTTATTTATAAATACTTTTATGTATTCATCACCAACAATTGTATACCAGTTATATATGGTATATCGCCCATATTACAGAAAGAACAGAATTCGGTACAGTATTTGATTTTTAATCATACAATTTGCTTTAAAAAACACTCCAATACGTAAATGTTTTTCTTGAAGCCGTTTAATGCTGTCGCCGAAAACGAGAAACTGCTCGTCTCGTCTCGTTTCGTCTCGCTTCGTTTCGGCTCGGTTCATCTCGTCTCGTCTCGCTTACGAGAATCCAGAAAAGACTCTTTCTATTTCTCGTCTCGCGTTTTCAAGGCGTCATGCAAAATAATCTTACGAGAAACGAGACGAGGCGAGAATTTCCCTGCGAGACTCTTACTGTTTGGAGACAGCTTAATTGTTAATAGATGTCGAAACTATGCGTTTAAACAAGAACAATTCATATAAAAAATTATTTTAATGTCTTGTAGTCATTTTATTTTCGGGACATTTCTTTTTAATAGCTGCACTTACCATAAAAGTTGAATTATACCTATCATTTTCCTATCTACGACAATATACTAATGCTTTTATACTACGTATATCAATGCCATTTCTACCACAATAAAAATAATTGTTACCGGGTTGTTAATAATTTCTTGTACTTCTTGTATTGTACTGTTGTTAAGATGGAACTCTAAGAATGCTATTAACTTATCATTCAAGTTAGATATTCCAGCCATGCTGAATTTCTACTTCACCGTGAATTTAGTTCTACATTTTAGTAAAATATTTAATGTAGATGGGAATTTCTCAACGAGAAATTCGAGACTCGCACGAGAGTCGAGACAAGATATTAACTGCATTAGATAAACTGACTTTATTTCTCGTCTCGCAATTTCAAGAAGAACGAGAAGTGTATCATTTCTCGTCTTGTCTCGTCTCGTGGCAGGACTAAAACCGTTGTGTAAACTTGCTCTTGTTTACTACATTGAAAACAAGAAGACTATAAAAGAATTATTATAAAACAAAAAATTCTGAATCTACTTAGTCCTCATTCCAACTGTTTCAAACATAGAGCCGATTTTTTTAAATCAATAAACTGCAATAGTAAACGTTTTCATTTCCCAGAAAAATGAAAATTTAAGTTAGTATTACTAGTTTACGGTACACACTGTACTGAGTATAATGTGTCTGTAGTGCCATTTTAAGTTTAAGCTTTAAGAACCACTTTGTGTTGTGAATTACCCGGTGATAACAATATTCTCAAATCAATTAGTTATAGCAAACGGTGCCAGCAGTACTAAAACTTTTTCAAAACTTCGTAAACATGAAATATTGTGTCTAGCAATCAATAGACCGTTTTATACCAATTATATTTTACTTGTAATTGTTTGTACTGTAAGTGTTTTTAGAAGTAACCGATGATTTGTAATTTTTGCCCTACTTTTTATACATAAAATACATATGATATGATAGATACTTATAGATGGTGTTCATTTTCGACGAATGGTGAGGTGGAAGCTTTATTTCAGTTGTATAGATGAAGTTAGGGTACTACTTTTATTTGTATGAGACCCAAGTTTTCTTATGGTACTGTATGTATAGTGTGTCTGCAGTACAATTACATCTATATGGTATTGGTTAAAGTAATATGTTTGATTAAGTTACAAGTATAAGGTATCGCATATTCAAACTGTAATATAACGTATTCGTATACTAATATTTGAAGGTGGTAACCAAAACCAACAACCAAACCAAACCAAACAAAACAAAACCAAACAAAACAAAACAAAACCAAACCAAACAAATCAAACCAAACCATACCGGACAAAACTAAACCAAACCAAACCAAGTATAAAAGCAGTACTGTGTAGCAGAATATGTCCAGTGACTGGAAATATTCTAAAATCAATATTGTTTATCTGTAGTATATCTTTGCTTTATTTATATTTTTAATAAGTTTGTAGGATCAAAATCTTCCGGGGAAAAAAGGGAGAGGGGTACGGTCTTCAAAAGCAGATATTTGTTAATTATCTATGTAATATTCTAATTAACGTTCGCTATTTCATGTTCCGTGTATATTTATTTGCTGAAAAATGTCCACAGAAGCAGTGGTTAATAACAGTTGTTTGCTATAAATTATTTCCCAAGTTTTGAGAGATTGAAATTCCAAGCCTATATAATCGTCAAATGTTCTTATCCTTATATACGGTAAAAGTGTATTGGTTGTAACTACTACAAATAATTAAACTAATTTCATTACTCCTGTATAATTTTAAACCATTTTCACATAGATCCTCCTTATAAAAATACTTGTATAAATAATGTTTTCGATGGGGAGGAGTACGTTATTGCGTCTACCTTCAGTTTGTTTGGGCCTGACTGAATGATGCTATATTAGGATTTACCCCAATAAGTCTGTATTTTTAGGAAAACATTTCCAGCTTTGGTTATGAATTTGGTTCTAGGTGAAAATCCCGAAAGAAAAATCCCGAATCAAGAATCTCAAAAGACAAAATCCCGAAAACAAAAATCTCGAATGACAAAAATGTCGATTGGCAAAAATCTCGAAAGACAAAATCCCGAAAACAAAAATTGCGAATGACAAAAATCTCGAATGACAAAATCTCGAATAATCCTGATTTTGTGGTTATTAAGTTGTATACGTATTATACAGCGTGATTTACGTCAGAATACGCGCCTGAAAGCTCAACAATATGCAACGCCACCTACATATCCGCGTTTGCGCCGATTTCTAATATCTCGGATATGATTCTATTTAATTTTTATTTAAAAGTTGCTATTTTATTTTTATTTTATTTAATTATAAATGTATACATTGGACATGCGCTGTGGAAAAAAATATACATTTAAGTTTAAATTGTGGACATTCCTCTTCCTCTACACTGTTGGTGTCAGCATATCGGGCAACACAATTTTGCAGCCGGACTGTCACATTCCTGTAATGTTTCTTCTGTGCAAATACATTTCTTCCCTGAATATATTGTTCAATTGTGATGTCATTTAGCTGCTGTTTCTTTTTTAAGCAGTCTGAATCAGTGTATCACGCTGTATAATACGTATACAACTTAACTACAAAATCTGCATTATTAGAGATTTTTGTCATTCGAAATTTTTGTTTTCGGGATTTTGCCTTTCGAGATTTTTGTCATTCGAGATTTTGTCATTCGAGATTTTTGTTTTCGGGATTTTGTCTTTCGAGATTTTTTATTCGGGATTTTTGTTTCGGGATTTTTACCGGACACCTATGACTTTGCAGTTACAATAAAACTGTGTCTTCTGTTATTGTATCATGTATGGTATGGTGCGTCCCATCTCTGATAACTGTAAGGGAGTGGTTGCGGAGGACTAAATTCAAAAATAGAATAGTAATAGAATATTTCTAGAAGTACGTGGAAGAATGGGATTTATGTTATCAGTAATGCCAATAATTAAGGGATCTTAAAGCGATCTGACAAAAAATTAAAAATTAAACGTAATTTTTTACATGGACAAAACATTATATTCATTTCCCTGTCCGTTCCGGGGCATACGGCCGTTTAGGTAAACGCTGGAAAGCGAACTGAAACCAATGTAAAATACAATATATGTAATGTACGGTAAAATACAACGGAACAGTCTTGGAATTGTTCTGATTGTAAGAATACTATAATTAAAGCCCATACTGACTCTGAAGTGTGGAACGGACAATAGATAAACCTTGACACTGGGGTTGCGTGCATTATAATCGTAAAGGATGATAGTTTGTAATAAGATGAAATCATTTCACTAAATTAAGTCGACAATTTTTAACGTATTTTTGGACTACATTTGGCAATTTTTATGATCAGTTCGTAAGATTTTTTCGACTTTTTTGTCACCGTATTTCAACCTTGGATATGTTATCTACTAGTTAAGAAATCTAAATTCGCAAATTCATTTATTAGCATTAGTAGCTATGATGACAATAGATAACACTAATTTTAGCATGACTCACTTTAGTAGCCCCTCAAGGGATATTATAGGTGTATGCTGTACGATGCTTCAAAATTTGTGTGGTTTTGGGGACATAGTAGACCACTAAAATTTTAAGAAGAATAGTAATACTGTGGGCTAGTTCCAAAATCTTGCTATTTTTGTAAGTAAACGAAACCAGTGTAAGATGCGGTTTTAGTAAATAGGGTTAAGTATTGTTTGTGAGTTACTTAAGTTTTTAACATTACGACCTACCAAAAGAAGTTGGTAAAACACATTGATCTACACTTCACCAAAATGTATATTTTAAATAATTTTTTCATTGTCAGAGAAGTTTCTGGCGGAGGCCCGCAGACTGTTTATTATACAGGATGTTTCAAAAGGTGTGGTCCAAACTTAAGGGTGTGCTGTGGGATGCTACAGGAAGCAAAAGATGTTAATAAACCCATGTCTTATTTCCAACCGTTATCTAGTTACGGAGGATTTCTTTGTTTTTATCATTGTTCTGTTAAATCAGGTCATAATAGGAAATAAGTCAAAAACTACTAATTTGTTATGATAGAAGGTGTTTCAAGCTTGAATTATTGTTGGTTTCTTTCACCTCATCATGTTGGAAGAAATAACGTGGACAATAATACTGACTGAGTCCAGCAAAACCCATCGACGAGTACTAGAAGCATTTCTAGACAATTAGGTATTACCCAGTCGACAATTTGACGTACATTAAACAGAAACAGCTTATATCGCTACCATATACGACATGTTCAAAAACTACATGATGGTAATAATTTGAGGCGGCTACAGTTTTGTCCATGGTTGGTAGATGCTACCGCAAATCCTCTGGACTGATGAATGGCATGCACATGGAATGGCATCAACAAATGGCATAATATGCATCGCTGGGATTTCGAAAACCCTCATTCTACATTCACAACTATTTTTCAACAACGCTTCAGTGTTAACATTTGGGCCAGTATTGTAAGCGACCGTGTTATCGGACCTTGTATTACCGCATCGGTTTAATGGTGCCATGTATTTAGATTTCTTAGATAATGCGTCGCCGGAACTATTAGAAGATGTGCCTCTTGGTATGCCTTCTACACCTACACCTTCTGAGTAACCCCGTATATAACATTTTGACTGATTAAAATAATAATCAAAACTTTTTCTTATGATTAGTAACCTTTTAGACAATCATAATTCAATCAAATCTTTGCAACACTGCTCGTATAGAAAACTATCTTTATATTCAGCCCAAAACAGCGTATGGTATTTACCCATATTTATTAGAATAAAATTGTGTATGTAATTGACGGTCGATATTTATCAACTATGACATCATTATTACAAACACTATACGGCCGGTCAACTCGGATTTAAAATATATCTAAGAGTGGCCATACTTTTTTTGTTAAACACCCAAGAACGGTCCTGCTCACTGTGATTTTTATAGGTAGAATCTTAGGGTATATGCCACTTTAAGGTATTTTAAAAATAGCTTGCAGTAAGCTACGAAGCAGAAGCTATACATTAAAGTGTACTACCTTATCAAGGGTTATAATTGGTTACCCTTGAAGGTAGAAAATGGCTAATGTACATCGATAAATTTAAGTGCACTTAAAATTACTAAAATAATTTAGTTTTAGCATGTAATATTATATTGTGGATATTAATATTGGGGTAAATAAATAAATAGGTAATATTTTGCTGTAGCAGTTTTTATTTATAGGAGGTGTGTTCAATTGAAACCCATCTTTACTTTATAAACAATTTAATCAACAATTTATTTTTTTCTAGTTTGCTTCTTGCCCGGGTTCCCTGGAGTGTTCTGATAGGTGGGGAAGTTTTTGTGACTTATAAATAATTACCGTCACAGTTAAGGCACCTATCAGCCGGCCTCGGTGGTCTAGTGGTTAGCGCATTTGCCTTTAGATCCGAGGGACGCGGGTTCGAACCTGGCATGCGTGAGTTTTCCTGGACGTTTCCGTCTTATTGCTTGATGAAGCTCGTTCAACGTTTAATTGTACAGATTTACATTGACATTTACTACAGGTTCCTTAAAGTCTATCAATAAGGGTCCTTGCCTGCAGAAGGTTGTGCTTTGAACTTCTTCGGTGGTGGTGAACTTGAATGTTTCCACTGCATGGACGATAACATACTGGATGACTCGTAGTAATGGCACGAAGTTTTGTCACCAGCAACTATTGACGGGAGGGGATACTTAAAAATATTGCATTTCGATGGACGAAATGTAAGAGGAAGACCAATGTTGCAGTATATATCTCAGATAATAAACGACCTACAATGCAATAACTACACCGAACTGAAAAGGCTGGCAGGAAATAGAAGACGATGGAAGCAGATAGTGTGGAATCCAACCAAACAAAAAGATTGATAACTGAGGAGGAGAACTATTGACCGAAGAAAGTCATCACCATTGTGTCTGTAGTCTGCGAGGTGTTGCAGAAATAAGCCGATTCGCAAGCATTTTTGTACATCAGACAAAAGACGAAGAATCGATTGGGAACAAACTTTGCTGATTAGGAACAATACCATGGACAGACCCTACACTCGCACCAACAATTTCTGAAATTTCTCTAATTGACATTCAACGATTTTCTCTAATAAGGCCTTCCACACATGCCATATTAATTTCTGTTAATGCAGTACACTGTGCACCTGGTCGCGGCTCATCCATAGTCCCCTCTTTTCCATTCTTAAATTCGGTACCATTCCTTCACAGTTGGGTACGCAATACATGCATTTCCTTACACTGCTTGCATTCGCATATGAATCTGCAATGGCTGCGCACTCTCAGCGCATAAAAACTGCAGGAACGCAAGCTGATCAAAGGCTAAGTTGATCAGAGATGGGTTTCAGTTGAACAAGCCTCGTATTACGTATTAGAAAGCGTAGTTGTAAATTTTGGGGCATTCTATAAAGGTCTTGGAAACTAGGGCTTTTATTAAAATATGCAATTATATATTTTTCGGTATAATAAAAAACGGATGTGGTAGAGAACTCCGTGCTTCCAGGTACTTGGAGTCTACAGTATGAAGACAAAAAATATAGAAGGTACAAATTTGAAAGAACGAAACCTGATATTTTTTCGTGTGGTTTAGCAATGCGGTGCTGTTGGTGAAGAAATCGTTTAATTGTTAACCCTTATGTTGATGATATTGCGCAAGTTTGTTGATACAACCTTCGTTTGTTGAATCCTAGAACATATTCTGTAAGTCGACTTGAAGTTTATTTTAAAGCCCTTCTCCTACAATTAAACTTATCACAATACTGTTAAACTGTATAATTTGGTAATGCTAACTAAATTTAAACGAATAGCAAATAAAAAAATATTAGTATGGCACATTTAAAAAAATAAAACCATTATTGTGTCACCATTAATAGCTAGTTAGACTATTTTTTTGACGATATTTCAATGTAATTCATTTATAGCTTCCAGCAGATTTTGTAAATGTGTATAATTTTACTAATTAAAAGTATATCTAACTCAAAAGTAGCTACTTCCTCAATTTAAATGCTTAGCTCAGTAATATTTTATCTACAACTTCCTTCGTCAGATTAAGTCCATTAAAACAGTATAAAGAACTGTATGCGTATAAGTTGCAACACATAAAATGGTTTTGTTTTGTCACCTTAGAACGTAACCGGAAGGCAATTAATTAAAATCTACAAAGGAAGTCTGCGGGGAATTCCTTGTTACCGATAGCCGCAGAATTTCCGGAAAATGCCAGACAGATACAGCAATTTTAGTTTTTGCAAAAACAATTATGAAGAGTTGAGTTGTCAAATTTATTAGAGCTAAATTAATTTTTTTGGCTAGTGTTTACGGGTCCCAATTTACGTATCTGCCTGGTTTCATATTCGTAAAAGAAATTTTAAAATATGAACCTTGTACGGACCGTTAAATTTTAGCGAACGTTGAATAAAGACCCACTTAATTTCCATGGTACATTATTAAGCAGTTATTAGTAATTCAAAAGCTTCTACTGATATAAATCCCACGTAAACCGTTATCATGTTTGTTAATTATGTTGAAATGAATAATGAGTAGCGGCGATCACAACAGCATCACATGATGTTTATAAGGTTAGCACACGCATGTAAAATTACTCTTTTTACGGAATTTTTACTGACAATAAGCGAACGCAACTTCTCAAAGTTAACCTTATGACTCTACTGACTTATAAGTAACTATTTCCTGCTTGATAATATCGTAATCTCGCTGCAATAAACAAGACAATTCTTTTATTTTTTCCTTGTATTTATCCAGCTCTTACAACCACAACTTAACTGTTAAGTGTATTGTTAAAAAAAACTTTCTACCACCCACAGCGTGGCCAAGCCGTGGTTAATTATTTTTTTCTAAGCAGTAGACGTGTTTTTCTGTGGAAAATGCACGTCCATTCAAATTGATTCGCGTCTGTAAAATGGCTTGCTGATGGAAATTGGCCTGAAAATTCAGACGCGTGCGAGTCCCGCCTGTTACTTAAAAAAATCGTATGGTTCTATTTCTGTATTGAAAATAAGTAGTAGTTAGTGGAGAGACAAATAACATCATGCGAGGTACGAGATCGAGGTTATAGGGTGACGTCAATGTCTCTTGCAATGGACCTCATCGCCATGATAACCCCTGACCTGGAGGGTGTTTGCGTTATCTACCGGCTCCACAACCTCGAGTTAATAGACAGGTTCTTGGACTTTGTTTTTTACTGGAGATTTTAATTGCTTTTAACCTTATTTATGGCGACAGTGATTTGTGGCTCTCGTTTGATAAGATTCCGTTACGGATTTTTAAATTCATATTGGGTGACATCGTTAGGTATTTCCGCGTGTGCGCTGTGCATGTCTAGAAAGTCTAGTTTTTTGCTGCTCCGGGTTCTGCATGCGAAAAGCGACCTGATTACTAAATCTGGACTGTGTGGAGCCGCAGAAATTAAAACGCCGACCATAAAATCCAACCGTGATAAAAAAAGATACCAATTTAATCCTCGGGTCGAATAGAAACAGCGTGGAAAAGAAAAACATTCTGATTTTGCTTGAGCGACTCACCCTTGTTTTGAATGAATTACATCTTTTAAGGTTGGTGTTGTTGTGACCATACAAGAAAGCAGGACATAAAAGGATTATGAGTTTTCGAAACCCTATTTTTGCTTTGAACAAACCTTTAGTTGATTAACTATTTAAATTACTTATTAGATTTTAGCTGGCTGTTGTCGTAGACAGTTTACCGATAAAAAATGAAATAGCGGAAAACGACCATTTTAATAAACTGTACAGACAGAACTTCGAAATTGCTAGAAATCCAGTTTTTAACATTTCTATTTTTTTGCCTTCGCGTAAAAACGAGAGTTTTTTCCAACCCTTAAGAGTTTAATATCTACAATTATAATTACTCACGTTTATATTTAATCTTTTGCATTCTAATTATTTATTACTATACCAACCAAACTCTATTGCCAGAAGAACTAAACCTAATATAGCAGTCGGTCTCTTAAAATATTAAAAACTATAAACTAATGAACTAATCATTTACCCCAACCTCGTAATAAAGTTTGTTTGTGGATCCTGAATTTTGGAAATTCTCATAATGCAAAAATGTTTGCTGTCAAATACAAGTTTATGACATCTTATTATGAAATAATGACCTAAATAAATAAGGTTGTATTTATAATTTTGTGTTTTTAGAATGTACTTTCTTTTTTTTACATTCACATTACCATCCCCCCTCCCGGAATCGCTTACACATTACTTCAGGGGCTGCGGGCGTAACTTACATACTAGCCATTCATGCAACATACACCCTAAACTTAACTGAGTGAAATACAGTCGTCGTGGCCTCAGCCGCGGCCGATTTAACCGCATTTCCCTGTGACCTCGACTGACAGTTCTTGTTCGCACTGCTCCATCGAGGTCCCTAGAATCTACCTACTATAATTCAAGAGTTGGTAATGCAACTATAGTTATTATATATTTATAGTAGGTATAATGTGTGCATCTACTAAAGCTGATTTTATTTCATGATTTGTAAGATCGTATCATAGGCTAATAAGCCTATGATCGTATCTGTTCTATCTCGAGTATTTAAACAGGAATATGAAACAGTTTTAAGTCGTATCTGTAAATTTATGTGGTTACCTGATCTTATAATACTATAAATGTTTCACTTAAGAAATAAATACACAATTGAAAGCATTAAATTACCCAACCAACAATAAATAAACGTAACATTTAATTTGTATCTAACGCGAAAGTGATTTAAGTTTAACTATTTATTAACAAATGACAATCCTTTATTTGTAAAAATTATCAAAAATAATTATACGTACTAGTAAAATGTGTAGTTTTTTTTCTAGATGGCGGTTGTTACGACATACAAGTCTTAGATGATCTGCAGTCACTTTTTCTTACAACTTTCTTTAATATCATATTGCATAGTTAAATGTAGAATCCAATTACCTTAAGCAAAATATACTCCCCCCCCCCTGGAAACCGCTTTCGCATTACTTCAGGGAGGTGCTGGCGTCCCTTACACACCAAACATTTATGCAACATGCACCCTAAACTTAACTAAGCGAAATGTGGTCGCCCCAGTCGGGATTCGAACACCCCAGCCGATCGGCCACATTTCGTGTGACCTCGAGTGGCAGTGCGTATTCGCACTACTTCACCGAGTACACAGGATGAGTGCTAACACAAATTAGCTTGATATCTCGGTTATTAGAAACAACTACTTAAAACTTTTTCTTAATTGCCTCAGCCAGTAGAAGCCAGATTTTTTTAGAGAGCCGGCCGCTTCAGCTCGCCAGACATTCACACTCCTCGTTGCGTGATGTCATTATTACATACAATAGTGTTACTCCTGGGTTAGGGTTCTTAAATTATTTTAAAAATGGATTTAAACTAAGCAAATTAACGCCCTAATGAATGCAGTCATAACAGTTGATACATTTAACTGTATCTGGAGAGACAGTATCGGCGCAACTATGTTTTCCAGGTATGTGTTTTCAGCTAGATGTACGTTTGTTTTGTGTTACATGTTACATTAATACCGCACTAATTTGAACTGCCAGACCCAATTGACAATATTCTAAAAATAGTTTAGGCAAACTTTTAAAGTAAACGAGTTTTAAAATGTGTGATCAACAATTAGTTTAATTTTTTAAAAAATAATTTTTACAGGTAATTTCTGAATATTGTTTAGTCTCGTTGAAATGGCAAAAAAATGTTTTGATAGGTTCTATAAGTATATAATTTTTTTAATAGTTCAAATAACCGAGATATCAAGACGATTCGTCTTAGCAAACTCACCCTGTATAGAAAGTTCATAGAAATATACATTCAAAGATACTTTATGGCAAGGTTACGTCACTTTCGCTGTTTTAAGGATTTGGTGAAACGCAAGAACTGCTACAACTTTGAAGCGAAGCATTTTTAAATAGATACTCATGATGTTTCATTCCAAACTGGACTGGAATTTCTATTGCCAAAAACTACTGTAGAAACTAAAACAAGATTATTGACTGTAACTGTAACATGTTCAGCTAGTACTTTTATTAAATTACTGTTAAGTATGCACGTAAAGTCATTTAGTTAGTTTGCTTTGTAATTTTATTTAATTGGTTCAGGGTTTGCTTCTGCATGCACAAGAAAACATTTTACAGGGTTACTTTTCAAGGACCAGAACCCCCACTGTCTCAAAATTGAGAAATAAATGGGTTTATCCTAATTCTCACTGAATAATATTGGCCGAACTTTTCCACACAATTGTATATATATATTTTGAAATTATATTTCAGAATGTAGTCTAGTGAGTAGAATGAGTATACGCCCGAGAAGACCAAATAGAAAAATAGGATTTGTATGCATCAATTTTTGAAATATAGACAACTTGTATTGTTTATGTCTATTACTTGAATTAAAATTTGCCATGACTTACAATTGACTCAATTGCTAGTTGCGAAATTGTTGCTGTACAATGTTATCATGTTGCATACAGAGAAATTGATACAATCCTCGTTTAAGAAGAATTGCTAATCAGCAATGTAAACCAGAATTGAAGGTTGTACTTCAGATATATATTGTAATGAAATAATTTTAAAGATGTTCATATACGCTTAATTGGTACTGGTGTAAAACTACACATATTATGTTAGAAATCCTTGTACTTTATTGTTAACCGAAAATCTTCTTCTTTAAGGGCTTAGTCTTATACCAGACCTAACGATCTTTTCTGCTTTGCCTTTGTTGCGCGTTTTAAAGTACCACAGACATAGAGAACCTACAGGTTAAAGTGGGCTTCCAACCACGGGAAATGTAAATACTGCTACTCGAGAGTTGATTTACTAGGCAGAATACCTCGCTGGTTTACCATTGTTCTGCGAGGAAGAACGGCCGTTAAAAATCCGGTGTTGGGACTTTAATCCAGACCTTCAGAGTAAAAATCTAATGCGCTGATCTCTAGCCCAAGCTTAATATAAAATATCTACAAGCATTTGTTTCTGATACTGTGAATTTTGAAAATGTGCATTTTTATATTTTCTGGTCAGTAAAAGTAAGATAGTAAACATTTGTGAATTATGCGTACAACTGTCCACCAGTAAATTGATTTTTCAGATGTAGTCAGTGGCGTGCCCATGGGGGGGGGTTTCGGGGGTTCAAACCCCCCCCAAGGCTCAAAAGTATAATAGATACAATGATTTTATGCGGACGTCAACGCATTCCATTAAGAGGACACCGAGATTCTGGCTCTATTGAATCTGCTGAAGAAACAGTAGAGAATATATTTATATATTTATATTTATATATTTTATGAACACGTTTTAGATGCTCACAGCTTTGACATAATATTAGGGAAGGTGAAGCTTTGGAAAAAAATACCAAATGAAAGCACCGAAAGCCCGAAAAGTGCAATAGATTCGTTAGTTTACTTAAGAGAAAGACATCTCGAACTATTCCCGAATGTTGCTAAACTTCTTAAAATATTTATTACAATTCATACAATACAATACAAAGGACATTTTCAATTTTAAGAAGGTTGAAAACTTATTTAAGAAACACAACAGGGCAAGATATGTTAAATGGTTTAGCACTTCTTAACATTCACAGATAAGTTCCTGTTAGTATTGACGAACTAATTTATGACTTGGCCAAATCCAAAAAACGAAGACTTGATTTTGGATTGTAGGTTTTGTAAAATCAGTTTTGTTTCTTTTTAAGAATAGCTTTTTCTTTGGATTTTTATTATATTTTTTAATTGCCAATCTTAGATTTTTTCTTCCCCCTCCCTTTCTCCTCCCCTCCCATACGCTTAACCCCCCCCCAGACAAAATTTCTGCGCACGCCACTGGATGTAGTAGGTACTTTCCGAAGGGAATCTCGTACTAGGGGATGTCAAAATATAACTAGGGGAGTTGTATTTTGGGCTACAGAATAGTATTTTCTGAACCCCTATGTTGTTTCTTCCTAGTTCATATTTTTGTTGAAAATGAATGGCTTCATTTACAGCGGAGATTTTTTCAGGACAGACACTTGTCTTTCTCTAGGCGTTTTCAGTGATACCAATCTATTTTATGCGTCCTTATTTAGTTTGATAGAGTTGATATAGGTTAACGACTTGTATAGTGGTATTTTCATTTTCCAGCAACTACTGAAGTTACATACTTAATATTTTAAGATAAAATTAATTAATAGGAAAATCCAGATTCGCCCACTTTTATGGTTACGAATGATTACTAAACAAGTTAGATTTCTGTCTGAATCAAAGGCTTATCGAAAGCTGAAGATTGCGTCTAACCTTGTAATAAATGTGAATTATTCATCCAGTGAAGAAATACTTGTTTGCTTTTGAAAATCTTGAGGAATTCGATAACATTTTGCTTTTTATTGGAAATTTACAAGGCCAGTGTTAAAAATTTAAATGAAGTGTTGCATTATCGTTTGTAAATTATCATTTAAGCAGTACTCGAATCTACTCATAATCGACACATTTTGAACTAGAAAACTACAATCTAATAACAAATAACTAATAATAATGGAATAATTGCTGTAAAATATGTTTCCAAGACTATAACCGAGGATAGCCTTTTTCATTTATCGTTGTCATTATACTATCAATAATTTTTTAAAATAGCTTGAATTTAAACATTCATAAGAATTAGTAATGTTTAAGATAGAAAGGTAATTATAATTTTGCTTTAATGTCTATACACTTTTAGAAAGTAGGTACTAGTATTACATATACTTACATAGACAATTAAAGTTCTGATTTACTGAAATGTATTGCGTCAATCTGTACTTGTGAACTTGTATAGTTTTCACAAAATTATTGTAAGATTTGTGCAAGTGTTGTATTACATATGCTTAGAGAATTAGAACGTTATTTGCTGTTCGTCTTGTATTAAGCATGTTTCTTAATGGTGATTTAAAAATCTTCTTCTTCTTCTTCCTTCTTTAAATATAAATACTTATTATCAGTTTAACAAAATTTTGTCAATCAAACTTTTACATAAATTACTGTGTTTATTGAACTCAGAAACAGGCACTGTCCATTTTTTTACAAATTTCCTGGGTATATCTGGAATTTATACTTGTATTTGGTTTATACTGTAAATTTCATGTTAATTACACGATATACTTAATGTAAGTTTAAAATTTGTATAGAACTGTATAGAAAATAAAACGTTTAAGAACATTAGTAAGCGTCAGTGCCAGCAGTTCTTCGTTATGTAAAAATTACGTTTCTCATTCATTCATACTACCCCCCCCCCCGGAACCGTTTTCGCATTACTTCAGGGGGGTGCGGGCGTCCTTTACACACTAACTATTCATGCAGCATGCGCCCTAAACTTAACTAAGCGAAATGCGGTCGCCCCGCAGTCGGAATTCGAAACCTCTACCGCTCGGACCGAATTTCGCTGTGACCTCAACTGACAGCTCGTATCTGCACTACTCCACCGAGGTCCCTAATTTTGAAATATCTAGAATTCCAGAAAGTCAACTTTTCCAAAAATGTTTGGTGGATACCTTCGAAAGTTATTTTGGTTTGCTGTTAGTAGTACTGTTATTATAGTCTACTTCAAATTATAGCGTTATCTGCTTTAAAAATGTAGTTGTAAAACAAGAATTTACAAGCAATTCAGCTTAAAGCACCGGCAGCATTCAGGTAAATATACATATTGCGAAGAGGTTGAGGTTACCTAGGGGTTGTGACTCAGGCAAGAAGTTTAAATTCTCTGTTTTTAATTTATTATTTAAGATTACCTTGAACTATTCTTGTTTATGTTAAACCTAGCAAATTATCAAAATTAGCTTCGTTAGTTAGTTCCTTGCATGAGTAATAAGTTACTCTTCAGATATTATATTAGATCGGTGCCTTGTGGTTTGCCTTAAATACATAATTTTTATACAGAAGTAAACAGCGCAAAGCAGTTGCTGATGATGATGTATGCGAAGTTGATGTTTATTTATACTTTTTTTTCAAATGTGGACACCGTGGACTGATAGCGAACATTTAATTCGGCGAAAAATATATCAAATATTTCGGGAATACCGCTTGATTACGATAAATTTGTTAATTCAAAGATTAAATAGAGATTATACTGCAATAAGGTATTCTGAAAGTATATTGCTAGGAATTATTATATGTATGGGATTTAAACATAAAACTATAAACAAGCGTCAAGTTATTATGGAATCAAACATATCACACGCATGGTGCCGCGAGTTGCTCCAAAACATCAAAACATATCTCCAAGAAAATAGAAATGTATGTTAATTGGGCGAAAGTTGGTACGACTTCCACGATATTGTACAGAAAAGTTGGACACACAATTCCAGTTGTGCCAAAAAAGGATACGCCAGAAAATTGTATATTTTATGTAATTCTAACTCTATGTTGTAATTTTATTATTATTAAAAAATGTAAATAAATATGTATACCTAAATAAAATGGATATTTAAAAATGTTGAACTTTCAAAGGAAATTCGTAACGCCGGGTTATTTTGCCTACATTTACAACTTCGTTAAATGTTAACCAGGGATTACTAGACACCCTTCGGTGAGGCAATATTCATATAACTTGAAGGAAACTATATCAAGTTACATGTATCAAAGAAAGTAAAACCTATAGCTGTATGATTACAAATACATATATGTTTCGCAAATTTTATTAGCACAATAATTAATTATTAATAACAATAATTTCATAATCTATAAAGGTATTACGCATACAAATTTTAATAAATGACCCTTTTATGAAATTTTTAAAACGCAACTTCTGTTCTACCACAACCGAACAATGAATGTTTCAAGAAAATCAGTTCCCAACAAGGCGGGTACCATGTTTAAGGTAAACACAGTACACGATTTTCTCGAACGAACATAACATGTTAAAACGAATGATAGTTGTAGTAAACTCCAAGATAAAGGACTTACTGAGAAATACAAACGGTAATTGAAATTCACAGCAATCTATCTGTCTTTAATCGTTTATGACGATCTACACATAGATAATATACATTACTAGGTACAAGGTGATCGATTAATTGCAATTATTTCGAATTAAAATACTTCGCAAATCATGTTATGAAACAGTTAAGTAAAATAATCGTTTTTAAATTCTGCTCATTGATTTTATTGTCCCCACGTGCGCCAGTATAATAGTTTGTAATAATATCTCATATGACGTAGAAGCAAATTCATTTAAAAATGATTTTTATTGTCGGGGATTTCCACGCAATGTAGTATGAAAAATGTCTGTTTCATTTGAAATGTATTCCAATTTAAATCAACATTAGAGGAAGAAGCTAACACTATCGTCTTGTTACCCAAAAATAATGTGTAATGTATAGGTTGCTATTAGGGTACTGTGACGATAGACTTATCTTATTTTTACTTAACGTTAAGGAAAAAATGTATAGAAGTAGAGGTAAGAATATTTGTTCATATGTGTAAGTTACGGGGCGGGATGAAGTATGTGTAGTAAATTCAGTTGAAGACAATCGTATTGAGATGGTGTGAAATGTGAAGTTGAATGATTCACAAGTGTAGCGTGTGCTGTATTTACGAAAAGGTTCCGTGTGGTTTGGCAAACATTTTTACCAAATAAACGACACTTGCCAATTGAACGTTTTGGGGAAGAGCACTTATTCTCTGGGATTGATGATTAGTCTTAGCAGCAGAAATAAATATACAGGATTTTCCAATGTTGGTTTGAGATTTCATATTTGTGAAGTTCTCTTCATCGCATTCCTTCTAATAGTTTGAAAATTCTTAGTCTACTTGATATCTATCTGCTATAACCACGGCGTAATCACTCCAATCGCATAATGAAGTAAATGCGCGAGAATGTGCCCATTAAACCCGACATGCTCGTGTGTAAACACGTTAATGTGTTGGTATCCTTTAGCATTATTTCACTCACCTTTCAATTAATCACGAAAAACGACGTTACCAAGACGATTTGGCAGACAAGTTAAGCATCGAAATGCACCAATTGGCGACACGAAGTAGGTAATAATTTGCTTGGCAAATAAATCCAGTTAACGCGCTACAATTACCCTAATTAAAATCAGGTGGCACTTTACGTCTCCATCTCCTGCACGTGTGATGGAGTAGGCTAGGTGAAGTGGAGAGGTTGAGCTTCAACTTCAGCCAGTCTAGGCCGCTTGATAAATTGACGGCCGCATCCGTGAAGGTTTATTGCTGACGCCACCGAGTCGCGTTTCAGATGATTACTTCGAGAGACGACTGTTTATGTTATAAATGGGAGGTAAATTGCTTGATAGGTATAAAGATTTAATATTTTCTCGTGACCGCCACGCTGCTGGGATTCCCTCGAAATTGAAGAAACTTCGCGTCAACTTCTGCGGGACATCTCTCATGTCAAGGTGTAACCAATTTGTGGTTTCGTTGAAGAGCTGAAATTTAGCAATTATTTAATACACAATTAATTAACTTATAATGTTTTGTTGCCAATAAACTCTACAAAGCATGATCATGTCTAGTGTTTAAGAATCCTCACCGAGGCCTGAAATATTGTTTCAATGTTAAATTAGAACATATCAGCAAGAAGAACTTACATTTCAAAGGGGCAATTATGAGACTGAACACGCCATTTTGATACAAAAGTTATAATTTCGAAATTAAAGAAGAAATTTCGAGAAACTCGTAACTTCTAAGACTGAAGTTTCGAGAATGAATTGCATCGATTTTAACGACAAGATTCCGACCCGAATGTAATGATTTTTTTTTCAGTGTGGCCCTTTCAAGGTTATAGATATGTTTTTCACTAATACTGAATTGATTAAGACCTAACATTGTTTAAACACCACTGAGGCTTATTAATAAGTAAAAAATTATAATCTCAAAATACATGTGTTAAGTCAATATTACCTAAGTATTAAAATTTAATTTCTTAACTTTCGCCATTGAAATCTACTAACCCTTCGATTTTTAACTTTATACGGCGTAAAATTCCAATTTATACAGAGCGATTCAGTAGCCTCTTTACAAATTTTGGCAATGAAAACTAGATGTAGTTTCATGAAGAAATGTTTATATGAATGTAAGTTCTAGATTTCTTTGTTCAGAAGTTTAAGGATTTTTAAAATAATTATCTCATTGAACACTACTAAGTAGTCATATTTTAAGAAAATCAGAAGCATTTATTGTAACAAACAGAAAGCAACATTGAGACTACAGTAAATGTTCAAAAATTAGTCCATTCTCCTGAATACACAACTGGCAAAGACGAAATAAACTCTGTTGCACGCGTAATAAATTAATATTATTTCTAATATGAGTTTCAGCATCTCGAATCCTCTGCAATAATTGATGACGATCATTTATTTCCACGGCATAAACAAGTTGCTTGAAGTGACCCCATAAATAAAAATCGCAAGGATTTAAGTCGGGTGATCTAGGTGGCCATGATATAGGACCTCCATTACCAATCCATTTATTTGGAAAATGAGTATGCAGCCGTTCGGTCACTTATCTTCCTCGGTAAGGCTGATACCACATATCTTGTATCATGTGGAGTGGAACGTCATAACAAAACAAACTATTTTTGACAGATGATTATTTTTTACTAACTTTGGTTATGGCTACTACGTTTATTCAACTTAATTTAGTGTTCATAGAGATATTTAATTATGTGAAAAACCCTATAACTTCTTAACAAAGACATTCATAAGAACATTTCTTCATGAAATTGCATCTAGTTTTCATTCCCAAAGTTTGTAAAGAGGCTACTGAATCACCCTGTATATCAGAATTTGACTTTTATTTAGGTATTATATTCAATGTAGCTTTACTACAGGTGCATATCTTTTAGTAATAATGAACAATGTATTCGATGATTTAAATGCGCCTTAGATTATATAAAAGGCACTCAAAATGTAATAGTAAAAATAAATTGAACAAAATATTAATAAACTGAAAAGTTGCAGCTTTTTTAAGGCGATTCTTGTTTAGGAAAAATAATTACTTTTCGAAATGCTGCTTCGAACTATAACTTAACTTTGGAGTGTCATATTAGTATTAGAAATTGAGAGTTGGAAATGGAATCTCACAGCTTATCTCAAAGTTTCTGCTTCAAAGGCGAAAATCCGGTTTTAATCACGAAATGTCATTTTTTCCGACGTAGTTTTTCTACACCCATGATTATTTGGATTATACTAAACGGAACAATATACTGTGCGGTCCATAAGTAACGGATAAATTCATTTTCTACGTAATTTGCAATTTATGAGTAAAATCCTGAAACACGTCGATTTTTAATTCTAAAATGACATTTTTTAAGCATAATTTTATACCTCCCCCTTCAACACCCTTGGAGTGACAGCAACCCCTTTAAAATTTTTAAATGGAACGAGGGTGCGTGTAATAGCTCATTTGAAAGGGTTTTTAATTCTCTATCCAGCAATATAAGATTTTTTGAATTTCTTTAAATTTTTTATTTAAAAATATTACATTTTTAATGTCACTAAGTAAAAAAAGAAAGAACATGAAACATTTTAAATCAAATGTTCAAACTGGGCGCTCGTTGCTTCTTAACAATAATGGAGGCGTTGCTGAAATTCTTTTAAAACATTTTGTATCGTTTCCGGGGTGATTTGATTAATTTCATAGTTTAGGATATATTTGATTGTATACATTTCAAGTACATTCTAAAATTTTGAAATTTAATTTTCTCGATGGAGAATATACAAAATATTCAAAAAATCTTATATTGCTGTACACGCACCCTCGTTCCACATATTCCCTGAACTTTTACAAATTGAAACTGAAAATAAGTACATTAAATAATTATGTTCCGAAATTTTTGAATGTTTTGTTTGAAATTACAACTTCTGCAATTGAAATTTCGAAATCAGTATATTTCTTGTTTTGACTTAAGTCTGTTATTTACTTTACTGTCAGTGGAACAATGGATGAATTATTTAAAACACCGAACACATTTAAACTTTAAAGTGCTTTTCTAGTTTAAAAAATTCATGTTTACAAACTGACTACCAATAAACTGTTACTTCACTTTTTAAAGTTGCCTCTTCGTCTTTGCATAAAATAGGGCTTGGAATTATGACGTTGGTTTTGAATTTACAAAACAATCTCGAATTCAGGAATTTGAAATTGTAATTCTAGATGTTTAATTAAAGTTGAATTTTAGACTTTGTGTGGTTAAGTTTTTTTAAACCTTCACATATGGTACTGATATTGGATGGCATAACAAAATATAGTGACGAACTCCCCAAAAGTTATTAAAAAAATAAATTAAAGTTGAATTTTAGACTTTGTGTGATTAAGTTTTTTAAACCTTCACATATGGTACTGATATTGGATGGCATAACAACATAGAGTGAGGAACACCCCAAAAATTATAAAAATGGATAAAGTTTGAAATATGGAACCTAAAAATAATCACCATTAATTTTTAATTTAAGCTTTCTAATTTGCGTAAAGGTACAAGGACAACATAGTTATATACCTAAGGGATTTAGAAAACATTATAAATAAAGGTACACATTCGTATAAGAAAAAATAAATAAAATGTCAAATTGATAAAATATAAATTTTATGAATTGTTGTGATTCAGACCTTAATGTTTGTGCCTTAAACGTGAGTGTTCGTAATATCACTGGTTCACTTATCCTAATCTTTAGTGTACTTTTTAAGGAAATTAATAATAATGTTTATTCAGCGACAACTTTCCAATACTAAAAATATTAGAGATAGAATCCCTTAAAATCGTGTCTTCAGTTTCGTGAAACATCTTCAGGTGTAGTTCCCATTTTGAACCTGAAGCATACTAATACTAATCAGCTCTTCAAGTGGTTTGTGGTTTAGCACTCGTCCTTGCTGATGGAAGCTTGACAATACGTTAAAATCTAAACATTTATTTAAACTTTGGGAAAATCCCTTACCACCACGATATTTAGAACACCTAAATATGTATTTCGGCAACTAAGGTAGGAACGGTAACTGACTAAAGTGTCTTGGCGGAGGAATACCTTTGGTGATAAGTCCTTCACCAAGTCAACAATTGATGTCCAATGCTAATTATCTAACAAACAAAGCTTAAATACTAAATCCCCATTCGGATTCGTTACGCTTAACCGATTATGGAATTATTTTCAACAAATGAATTAAATCTGAGTTAGGAATTGGCCCATTATCTGAATTTAAAGGATCTCCCATATTTTTGAAAATATGAATGCTTTTGTAGCAATTCAATTCTGTTGTTGAAGATACTTCTTCTAACAATTTTAGATTTTCTAATTTTAAATCGTAAATATGTTGAGCAACACTTGATTTATCAAAGCTATCATTTTTGAAGTGAGTTGCATGTTCTTTGAAGTTAATCTCAATATTTCGTTCAGTTTTCCCTATATATTTTCGATCACATTGAGAACAGTCAATTTCGTAAATCCCCGACTTTTCTAAAGTTATCACTTTATCTTTAGAATTTTCTAAGAAGTTCCGAATGTTGTTATGTGAAAAAAATACAATTTTGGAATTGATTTGTTAGCAGCCTGTTTTACCAAGGCCTTTGGATAAGGGATGAAAGGGAATTTTGATGAAATTTCTGGTGATTTTTTCAAAGTGGTAAATATAAGGTCGTGGATTTAAGAACATTTAATCTTGGTTTACGTTTTCTAATTAAATTATCAATAATGTCTAGAAAGAAACCATTGTAGGGAGCAATCTTTTCGATATACCGATATACAGACCGGTATCGATTTGGATATAATGGAAAGGTAAAAAGTCTATGGACCAAAAGCCACCACTTTATGTTGAAAACAATGGTTTGAGTCCTTAGTAATCAATTTGTTTACATTGTTTTTTTCCTGTAATCGTGGAAATCTAATCTTTTACCGTTATTTCTAATAACTAATAATGTCACGACAACGGTCCTTTGTTTTCTAATCCATACGTGAATTTGATTGACTGAAATTTGTAATTTAGTTGGTTAACGAAATCATCGATGTTGTTTTTAGTGCTATCGAACACAGCAAAAATGTCATCCACAAACCTGATTCGTACCCTTGGGAAGTATTGCTTGCGCATTATTTTTAACTTCAGTTTCGAAATGACTCATAACAAGGTTTGCAACGAATGGAGATAAGCTATTGCAGTACCCTCGTGCTGTTCATAGAAGTTGCCCTCTTTTTGAAAACAATTTTGTGATAAGAAGTTTTTCCAAAATGTATCTACTAAAACCACCGTCTCCTATCGACGGTGTAACAATTATTTAGATTACGTTTTGATATAATTTTTTGATTTAACTTATAAGTGTACTGTTGTTATGGATTAAATTTCGTATTTCAGTATGCTGAATGAATTTTTCTGGATAACGGTTGGTTTCAACTGTGCGAGGAAGAAAAAAATCGATGTAATTCGAATCAGAAATGTTTGGTAATTTAAAATTTAAAGTTACCAATTGATTATTTCTAGAGCTTAAAAGTTTTGTTTAACTTAACTTTATTAAATTTAGCTGTAGGACCATAGTAATTAAGTGGCAAAGAACTGAATTTAAGCAGCCGAAAAGGCAAAAGGCCATGAATGGCATCGATTCGCTAAACATAGGTATTTCTGTCACTTAATTTTTTCGGTCGCCTGATTGTAAATTAAAAATGCAGAAATAATGTACAGGGTGGTACTTACGTATGAACCTCTGGAGGGGAAAAAATTAATTGAGGATAAATTAATTAAATCTGTAGTTTTTTTATTTTTGATTGTGTTTATGCACCAAAAATAAAGAAATGTATGAAGTAAATATTAAGTAATCAGGCGGTGTATGAATAACAGATGGGTTTATGAAACTATTAAAATCCCAGTATTTTTTCTATTAAAAATTGTATCACTGGCTGCGTATTTAAATAATTCACCATGCAATTCTTAGTTAAATTTAGCGGATGCTGGCAAGAATTGTGAGAAATATTTAATTTAAAATCGAGGT